>BQNB010021624.1:0-64018 GCA_026074375.1 Tanacetum coccineum | reverse complement strand
AGAATCAAAAATTACTCAACTCTCAACTAGTCTAAGTGTTCATTTTTTAGGTGATCGCTCAACTGCATAGTCATAGCATGTATTCTATCATAAGCTTGGGAAGTACACAAATCTACACTAGTTAGAGTTAGGGTCTAAACAATTCTTAATGGCAACATGGGTGACATAAGACAGGTTTATTGGGTGATATAAAGGGTTAGAATAGACATGGGATACACATTTAATTGGTATGAAGATAGAAACAAAAAACAAACAGTCCTATATAATCTAAGGTATCCATAACCAGCTATTTTCCGTCCATAGTCCAAGTCTTCGAGTGCGAAAATCTAATCATATCATCAATATAGGTTAGCTAAAAATGAGATCTTGTGGAGCATGCTAACCCATTCTTCACTAGGTGGCTTATAGTGGCATCACCTTTATACTTTGGATGGCTTATAGTTGCACCATCCCCCAATCACTAGGTGGCTTATAGTTGCACCACCTTTTTACTTAGTTGGTTTTATAACACGTAACCAACATCAGGAGTTATATCACTAGGTGGCTTATAGTTACACCACCTTTTTTCTTCTTCTTTTTTACAATACTCTTGTATACAATGTATCACATATCCCCCCACTTGAGATCAACAATATCGAAAGTGATAATATTGAGGAGTCTTCCATAATCAAGATAATATATCATCAAAGTGAGTGCTAATCTTCGAACCATTTTCCTAAACCACGGACTTAGGTAGCCATAAATTTCAACACAAAGATAAATATAGACTACAAGGCTTGCTAAGGCAAAATGGTGTAACAAAACATATAATAATGGGTGAAAACATATATTGGCTTTTCAAGGGTGATCTAGGGGTATCTTTCACTAATGATGAGTGCAACAAAAGGGTTTTTAACACGGGAGGTCGACAAGTTAGTGTAACAAGTCGATAAACACACATATAATGGCTATTTAGGTGAATTCCTAAATGTTGCCTTCTTAAACTATCTATTCCTGCTAATTAATTTGGTCTCAAAATGATGTACATGCAAAGTTATAAAGTCTACAATACTATCGGCACACTCAATATTTTGGTGGATTTTTGTATAATGAGATAAAAACGGAACATCAGGCTTAAACCTCACCAATTAATAATAAAGGATAATGTGCATTTGGCAAATATTAATTCTAGTTTAGTAAGAAACACATGTCAAAAATTTTAAAATTGGCACCATTTTTCAAAGAAAACTAGGAAAAAAGGCAAGAATAGGTCAAGTGATTATTCTATTCCCATTTCCCCACTTGTTTTGTACAATGTCCCTATTGTACATTAAGGAAATGAAATAAACAGGAAGAGTAGAATTAGAACAAGAAACTCCCTAGAGCTTTGCTTCTGAACATATGAAATGTAATAAGCCGACGGAGAAATTCAGAAAATCTCCATCTTGATCAAGCTGATTTTCCCTTGTGATCACTAACAGCAAACTAACAGCATAAAATTGTTCAATGATAAATATACAAGAAATGCAAACCTAACTCACTTTTGTAGGAATCATGGTTGCATTTAGCATATGCAACAAGTCTTTTAAACCACTTGGTGGCCCAAGTGGACGAGTGAAGTCTCGTGAGGGTTTCCAAAGAACATACCCACAAAGTTCATTTAGATATACAAGGTTTAGCAATGCGTTAAAACTTAATTTTAAGGTTTTGCAGAAAGAGGTTACAGCGTAACTTTGATGGTTATGCCGTAATCATGAGGTATTTTAAAATTTTAGTTTATAAGAAGGTTTACGTCGTAATTAAATAAGTTATGGCATAACCATGTATGTTACGCCGTAACTACTGCTAAATCAGCAAAGCTACCACAAAATTACGGGTCAAGCCGGTCTCAAAACTTGCCTCATAGCTGCTGAAACCTGCAAAACAAAGTAAAACATGCAAACCAACTAATATTCGGAAAATGAAATTTATTGATAAAAAGACCGGTTGTCTCTTGACAAGTACTTTTGTTTATTAATGAGTCTTTAAGTTAGACTCATGCCCATTCTACATTTCGTCATGGGTGATTCCTTTGTCCTTTGACTCCTTTCTAATCATTGCCTTGAATCTTGCGCCATTTACTCATCCTAAAGGCAAGGCATCATCATCTTGTTTTGTTATACATATAAAAATTCCCCCCCCTTTAAAGGAATACTTATTTACTTCAAAAGTTTTATTGTACACAAAAGGTGGTTCATAGTCAGTTTTTTCATCTCTACTTCGCCATAGCTCATCTTCTTTGAATCCTTTATCGTTCCAAGTGTTGGATCCTACTCTAGATAGATCTTTACAGCCTGTTAAGGGTGGTGATTAACCTATGTAATCACAAGCTAATCATAAGACTCTTGCTTTGAAAAGCTAATGTCTATGCGGAATATAGACACAACTTAATAAGAAGAACAGGACTAATAAAAACTAAAAGATCTTTCTATGGATTTCTATTATTTAACAAAGAGAAATGTGTTTTTCTGGATGTGTCCATTTCCCTAAGCCGTAGGTTCTCTTTATAGTGGAGAAACCCTAATCAGCATTTACTCAAAACGCGTGAGATTAATATGCATGAATATCTTCCTTATTTAGCTCATGCATATCCTCAACTCTAACTAACCGAAATCTTATCCTGGAATAACTATTTGACTCTACCAGGACTAAGTACTCTACCAGTAGGAACTAAACTTAGCCTACCAGTACTAACTATTATAATAACCTTACCAGCAGGAACTATATACCTGCCAGTAGGAACTACTACTCTACCAGTAGGAACTACATACCTACTAGTAGAAACTAAGTATTACAAATATTCCTAACAATCCTCCCCTAAACTGGAATTTGACTATGTTAATTTCCAGTTTCTAGATAGATCTTCAAACTTGAACCTTGAGGATTGAACTATAAACTTCGACAGCAACATCCAATCTGCTTGAGTCTTGACTTGAACACATGAAACGTCTGCACATATCTGTATTTCTTCATACAAATACCTTCAAGAGACAAATGATGTTGAGCATTGAAAATCGAGCAGATCTTGTATCAAGCAGATTAGACTTCATAACCTTGGAACCAAACATCAAAAGTTTGTTGAACTTGAACATCAAAAGGCAGCAACATTGAAGAAGTAGCAGGAAAACTTGAACCAGCAACAGACTTTGGAACCACTTTAGCTACATGAGTAGATTTGATAAGCCTTTACCAAGTAGCTACTCACTCTTGGGCTAGCTAATTCTTTGGTGGAATCATGACATCACCCTGGTGAATTAGTAACCATTCCAACTCTTAGAACATGAATCAATGATGAATTGGAATACCCTAATGTTTTTTGGCAAATCGTCACAGCCATAAACGGATTTTATATGTCTTTACCTGTAGCCGTTTGCTCAGGACTAGCCAACTCTTTGTTGTGATAACAAGGTGAGTTGATTACCCTACAATTTTTAGTAAATTGTCAGTTGTCAACGGATTTGTTAAGTCTTTACCATAAGCCGTTTGCATTTGGACTAGCCAATCCTTTGGTTTCCAATAAGGGCATTATCCATGGTGGATTGATGACCATTTTAACTCTTAGAAAAAGAAGCATGGGTGAGTTAAATACCCTATAGTTTTGAGCAAACTATTAAAGCTATCAATGGATTTGAGAATCACACCAGAGCCGTACCCTCATGGTGAATCAACTCTTTCTTGTCTGTGAGACATGGTGAGTTGAACACCATTTGTTGTGTGGTGGTTAGCCAACACCCAATCCCTGAAAATTACTCTGTTTGTTCAAAAGACATTGCAATAACACCAAGCAGCATGCCAAAAACTGTTTCCATAAGCAAAACTTGGTGCGCGCTAAAAAATAGGTATGGCATATTATGCAAAAGCTAATAAGTATAGAGATTCTACATAAAAAATTTATATATCCAAAATATATTTTAAATAGAATAAAGAATTATGAGATATAAAAAAAACTTAACAGTACCAGTCATGAACCTTAGGACGCTTGGAATCAGAAATTTGTTTCTTGAGAAAGGCAATCAACTGAACCGCAGTGGTAAGTTCATTACCCATTATTCCATGACAAATCTCTAGTTGATGATCGAGCATCCTTTCGATAAGATTGACAGAGAGAGGATACTTCTTGTCCACAACCATATGTAAAATGAGTCCACTAACTATCTCCAGCACATGAACACCAGAAAAAGAATATAGCTTCCAGCTTTGAATACTCCAGGTGTGTTGGTTCTTCCAAACATCACTACCATCATTCACTTCAGGTGAATCCATCAAAACCTTAAGATCTACCTAAAGAACAAGACCAACTCCCGCAGCTTTCTTATCCTGATAAAATGTCATTACACGGCCATAAATTGTCATCAAGTCTGCTCTAGTAACCAAGTGAAGGATTTCCCTAAGACTTGTGAAGTACTTGCGAGAGTTGTCTAGTTGGTAGATGGCATTGATCGATCCTAACCCCGTAGGCAATAACTCCCAGTCAACAACAGCATATAAATTAACAGGTGTATCATCATCAAAAGCAGAATCCGTATCAGAAGCATACTTAATGCACACTTTGTGTTCAGCTTTAGGATCTCCTTCTTCAATTGGAATGGTAGATTGAGAAGTATGAACACCTTTTTTGCCTAATCGCTTCTTCTTGGTACTAACCTTCTTGAGTGAGGAGGCAGTGTGTTGTGCTGTAGAAGCAATGTTAGAAGGAACTTCAACATCCTCTATTGTAGCTTCCTGAGAAGGAACTTCAACTTGAGCTTTTGGAATATCCTGAGAATGAGAAGGAGCAGCAACTTCCTCTCGTGAAACATTTTGAGAAGGAATTGCACCTTTTTCTTCCTGTGGAGCACCGTGAGAAGGAGCTTCAACGTTTATTTCAACATCATCAGTCTTGAGTTTCTTTGAAGAGGCACTAGTCATTGGACTGCCATCTCTTTTCAAACCCCTTGTGAATGCAACAGCTCTTTGGATCTTATCAAACACTTCTTGAAGCTGTTCAGGAGAGAGTTTTCAAACTTGAGCCATAGTCCAACCAGTAGAGTATACAGCAGGACCTTGATTCTTCACATAAGTGAGCATATATTGCCTGAGCTGAGATGGTGTCATAGGCCTATCCCTCCGTTCTTGAGCCCGTTGTTCATCAAGTTCTTTTCTTCAAGAATTGACCAACGCAACCATCATGGCTGCAAAATCATCATCAGTAAATTTAACCCTGAAAATTGTGGAAGATAAGTCTGGATTTGCTTAAAGACGAGCCAAAATTATATCCCAAGCAGCATCTGAGTAGCTTGCAGCCGATGCAAGAACCTCTTGCTGTCTCTTTCTTTGGTCGTCAGTCATCTCAAAGTCTTGAGACATCTGCCTAGCTAAATTAGCATCTGTCATAAGAGATTCAGCTCTTTGCTTTTTGAAATCTGCGAGTTCTTGAGCTTGTAATCTCTGAGCAGCCTCCCAACCTAGTCTTTCTTCTTCCAATTGCTTGAAAGTCTTATCTTGAGTTGAAGTAGGTTCTTCAACAGCAACACCTTTTCCCTTTCTTGCATCTCTGATAGGTGATGAAGGAGTAGCAGGTGTAGTACCACTACTAGCAGGAATTGTTTCAGCTATAGGAACAGAATTACTGGTAGGAATAGTTGTGCTACCAGGAGAAACGGTTGAATGACCAGTATGAGCAACATCAGAAGGAACATTAGTAGGAAACTCAGTAAAAGGAACCTAAGTAGTAGGAACATCACCAGTAGGATCATAGGAACAAGCAGCAGGATTCTTAGAAGGACCACCAGGAGATTTGGTAGAATCAACAGTCATAGCCGCATTAGCCAATGCATTTAGAGCATCTAAATCCACATCTGGCTCTCCGCCGTCTTCTTGGTCTGAATCACTCAACACCACCTTCCTTTTCTTAGTCTTGAGTTTGACCTCTAATGCTTTGACTTTCTTGACCAATTTTGGTACTACATCCTTAAATAGCTTCTTGTGTGCCTTGAGTTCAGTTTCCAAAGAATGTACCTTCTTCACAAGAGTTGAGAATGCAGAGGACAAAGCAGATAGGGTAATAGGGTCCTCAGCACCTCCAGAAGCATGACCTGTAGGAGAGGCTTGAGTGAACCTGGGTGGAGATACATGAAAAGAGCCTCCCAAAGAGTCATCTTCAGTCTCATGAATTCATGAGGAGGAAGCTATATTTGGTTCAGTCTGTTGAACATGCTTAAAGACAGGAGCAACATGGGGAGTAGCTTGTGGTCTAGCGGGTGGAGACACATGGTTTTGAGAATGGTCAGATTTATACCGAGTCTCAGGAAGAGTTTCAGGAATAGATGGTGGGATAGCCTGTACATCAGCCCCTGCTCCTTCACCTTCTTGAGCTTGGAAAAGCATAGTATCCAAAAGTGGCATAGTTTGCCCCGCAAAATTGAGCTTCATGTTAGCAAAAAGTTTGCTAGACTGCTTGAACACATGGTACTGTTTGGTAATGCTAGTTTCTATACCCAAAATGGCTTAAAGGAATCGAGGATACATTAAGAACTTTTTAGCATTACCGATGTTACTAACCATCCCCTTAAAAATGTAGCTAGACCAGTTAAATCGTCGCCCATCAGAAATACAAATAAGAGCAACAACAATTGAGCTACCAAATTGATCCTAACTACCGGACTTGGTACTGAGATAATGAAGAAGAGTGTGGACCAAAAACCTCCATTGAGGTGAAAACTTGTTCTTGAAAAAGGTTAACTTGCTTTCAGTTACATACCCAAGATTATCCATGCCAGAATAGATTTCCACAATAGGTAAATCATTAATACCACCATCATCAACTAATTGAAGTTGGCTTCTTACGGATTCCTCAGTGATGGTGTATGGAGTCTTATCAATGGTAGCTAGGATAGCTGGAGGACCTAACTCCGGTGACCTGAGAGTGGCTATTGACCAAAATTGTTTGACTAATGAGTCAAAGATGATTGGGTCATGTGTGAGAGCATACCTTATGTGAGAAGCCCCCAAAAAGTCAAGAATATGATGATAATCATCACTTCCTTTGGGTTTTTACAAATAACCCACTTTGTTATGTTCATCTCTGTATCTGAGTGCGGCCATTGATGACTTGAAAATAGGGTCGAGATTTTGTGCTGGTTGTAGATCGCAATGAGAGTTGATACTGGTGGATAGTGGGAATTTAATTGATTTTGAAGAATGATCTCAATGTGTATTGGACCATTTTGAACTTAGGGTTTTAATGAAAAGGTAATTGTTAAAATTTGAGAAAATAGTAATTATCCATTTAATTAGAAACCCCTTTGACGAATTAAATGCCAACAATATCTCAATGGTGACTTTTAATTAAGATAAAAGTCACTTTTAATCTACCAGTACGAATAGCCATAACCAGCACAAAGAAAAGTCAACCAGAAGGAAAGTTAACATTACCAGTAGGAAGTGGTCTACCAGTAGGAAAAATTAAAACTACCAGTAGGAACTCTGGTTACACCAAAGGGAACACTTAAACTAGCCGTATGAACATTCTGGCATCAAAATAAAGCCACGTGGTCCATGGAGAACACTAGTAAGGACTAATCCACCCTCTTGAACCATTAGTCTGCAAAAGATTAGGCCAATACACACACAATAGATACAATAAAATGGAAAAGAAAAGTAACCACCAGAATTAACTAAAACTACTAGTAGAAAAAGTTAAAACTACCAGGAGAAAAATACAACTAATTGGAGAAACATAGGGTAGCAAGAAAAACGAATTTGGAAAAAGGAAAAAAAATTATTGAAAAACCAACTATTTAGAAACTTGTACAACAATAGTCCTCCCCTTGGACTCAAATCCTCCCCTCAATCATAGTATCTATAGATTGAGCATCCCAATGTTAACCACAAGATGATTAAACCTAGGTCCATCAAATGCCTTGGTTAACAGGTCAGCCACATTATCATCAGTATGTATTTTAAGGACTTGAATAAGTTTCTTTTCATTAGCATCTCTGATGAAATGGTGCCTAATTTCTATGTGCTTAGTTCTTTGGTGAAAAACTGGGTTTTTAACTATGCAAATGGTACTTTGGTTATCAATAAAGATTTTGGTATTCATAAAGTTATACCCATAATCTAATAACTGATTTTGTATCCAGAGTACCTGACCACAGCAGTTAGCAGCAGCAACATACTCAGCTTCAGTGGAAGAGGTAGCCACAATGGTTTGCTTCTTGCATTGCCATGAGATTAACCTCCTACCCAGAAACTGACATCCACCAGTTGTGGATTTCCTATCCTTGTTTGCCCCAGCATAATCACTGTCACTATAAGCTTCAAGCACAAAAGGTGACTCTCTAGGGTACCATAACCCTAACTTAGGTTGGCCTTTAAGATACTTGAAAATCTTCTTCACTGCTTCCAAATTGGAAGTAGTAGGAGTGACTTGATTCCTTGAACAAGCACTGACTGCAAACATTATATCAGGTCTTGAAGCTGTTAAGTACATTAGTGAACCTATCATGGATCTGTACAAATGTACATTTACAGGACTATCAGGTTCATTCTTGGACTTAGGCTTTGGAGCTTCATAGGGTGTAGTAGCAGTCCTGACACATTCCAAATCAAACTTCTTCAAGATCTCTTGCACATACTTGTCTTGATTGATAAAAATTCCATCAGGTCTTTGCTGAACTTGTAATCCTAGGAAGCAAGTAAGTTCTCCCATAGCACTCATTTCAAATTCTCCCTTCATTAAGGCCTCAAATTCATTACACCGGGCCTTCTTTGTAGATCCAAAAATGATGTCATCCACATAAACTTGAACCAAGATGATATTACTTTTGTGCTTCTTAAGAAAGAGAGTCTTGTCAATGGTGCCCCTTATGTAACCATGATTCAGCAAAAAGGTAGATAGGGTTACATACCAAGCTCTTGGTGCTTGATGAAGTCCAGATAGAGCTTTGACTACCTTGTAGACCTTCTTAGGATGTTGGGGATCCACAAATCCCTTCGGTTGAGTGACATAAACTTCCTCATCAATTCTACCATAAAGAAACGTACTCTTAACATCCATCTGATAAACCATAAATCCCAAGTAAGAGGCAAATGCTAAAAACAATCTGATTGCCTCTATTCTTGCAACTGGAGCAAAGACTTCATCATAATCAATGCCCTCCTCCTGTCTATGACCTTGTGCTACAAGTCTAGCCTTGTTTCTTACAACAATCCCCCTGGCATCTCTCTTATTTTTTAGTATCCACTTAGTCCCAATAGCATATTTACCTTCAGGCAAATCAACAAGAACCCATACATTTTGAAACTTGAATTGTTGTATTTCTTCTTGCATAGCATCAACCCAGCTTGGATCTTCAAGGGCTTAAGCGACACTTCTTGGTTCAACTTGAGAAAGAAAACAAGCAAACATACAATGTTGAAAGTCTGTATGATTGGTTCTCTGCTGGTCATGAATATAACTGATAAAAGCATATTCACCAGTAGTAGTCTTATTGACCTTGCTTCTCGTTTGCACAGCTGAAGTATGATCCCCAATAATCAAAGATTGAGGATGAATTGTATTGATTCGCTTAGTTACCATAGGACTAACTTCCACAATGGATGCTAAGTTGTTTAGATCAGCACCAAGCTCATCATCATAAGATGAAGAAGAGAAAATACCAAGTAAGGGTTCATTATTTCCAAGGTTTGATGGACTGGGAAATCGTGTTGTAGGCTCATTATCAAAGAATGAATTAGTTGGACAACCAGTAGGAACTGGAACACTACCAGGAGAAATAGTTGTATCACCAGAAGGAATTTGGATGCTACCAGTAGGAACTGGTATGCAACCAGGAGGAACTGATTTTATACTTGCTCTCGTCTAAAATTCCTCAGTATCTTTTGCAACAGAGGTGGCTCTTTGTTCCTGATATTTTAGCCTTGCAAGCTCCTTTTGAAAAATTTCGTCAGCAGAATCAAGAGGAGTATCATCAACTTCATCACTAGAAATATCTGTAGGCACAGGTTCTGGTATGCTGTGTGATGGATAAGAAGGGATAATTATGACTTGCTCATCACATTCTGAGTCTGAATCAGTATCTTGTGTACCTGCAGAGTTAGGTAAATCTACTTGTGTTCCTGCAGATTGGTTAGCTTTATCACGTTTATAGCCTAAAGTATCAGTCAAATAATCAAGGTCAAAATACCATTCATGACCAAGACCCTACACATTAGGTTTTTCCTCAAGATACCTCAGGGTCGTGGTCATGAGGGTTCTATTTTTATTATTGAACTCTGTGGGTCTAAAGGGATAAAGAGGGTTCTATTTTTCCTCTCAACAACCCTATTTTATTGTGGGGTTCTGGCATTACTATAATCCCTATTTATCCCTTTAGACAATATGAGCATTTTTGAACTCTGTTCCATTATCACATCTTATAGCTTTTACCTTTTTGTTTAACTGGTTTTCAACAAGAGTAATAAAGTCCTTAAGGATAAGATATGTCTCATCCTTATGTTCTAAAAAGAAAACCCAACAAAACTTGTTATAGTCATCAGTGATCACAAGGCAGTAATATTTGTGGTCAATGCTTCTAATTGATGTAGGACCAAAGAGGTCCATATGAAGCAATTGCAAAGGCTCAGAAATGGAGCTCACAGCAGTGATAGTCTTATAGGAGGCTTTGTGTTGCTTGCCTTTGCAGCAAGCAATACAGGTATGGTCATTCTTGAAAAGTTTAGGGGGTAGTCCTCTAACTAAGTCACCCTTTACCAACCTGTTCATGTTTTTATAGTTCACATGACCCATCCTCCTATGCTATTTCACAGATTCATCAACTGAGGCTTTTGCTACCAAACAAGCCAATTTTCCCTTAGGACTGAGATTATTCAAGTTAATGGTGTAAAGATTATGTTTCCTTGGAACCCTAAGTAGGACCATACTATCATCTAGAAGCTTAAAGTCCTTGGATAGTACAAGACAATCAGTGTCTATGAAGAGAACTCTATTCTTCTTGTCATAAATCTGAGAGATAGAGAACAAGTTGAATTGTTGCAGTTCCTTCACATAATAGACATTTTCAAAATCCAGTGTGGGAGTTCTGATTGTCCCTTTGCTAGTAATCCTACCTTCACCACTACCTAAAGTCACTTTTCCTCCTTGAAACTCTTGAAAATCATCCAGTCTGTCCATGTTACCAGTCATACTTCTAGAACAACCACTATCAAAGATCCCTTCATCTTCAGCATCAGTATAAGAATTTTCCTACAATATACAACATGGGAAAAGTTAGTATCTAAGGGGGACCCAAGCCATTTATGGCTTGGGTCTGCCTTGTGGATCTGAGAAGGTTGTCCAAGCATATGTGTGAGATCCACTATTGTTCTTGGGTACCCAGTATAAACCTTTTCTATGTGTTTTCCAAGAACAACCTGCTGAGGGCTTAACAGCAGTTGCCCATCTCACCCCACCATATTGCATATGATTATAATACATTTGAGGTACATATGGTGTATAAGTCTGAAAATAAGAACTTGTGGGTCTATTTAAATGGGACATAGGTTTAGCAGTACTTTTCCACCATCCAGAAGTTACTGATGGAGAATATCTTCTACCAGAAGGAACTGGAAAAGGCCTATTTTGCCTACCAGTAGGAACTGGTTCAGGCACCTTTGGCTTATCAGTAGGAACTGGTTTTGGCCTACCAGTAGAAACTGGTTTTGGCCTACCAGTAGGAACTGGTTTTGGCCTACCAGTAGAAACCTGGTTTGGTCTAGCAGCAGAAATAGAGACCTTGCCAGACCTAAGAGGTACTGCTTGTGGGACAAAGTGATTTGACTGAGTGACCCTAGAAGCATTGTCCCAAGTTGGTTTCCTTTGAGGATTTCCCACACCATCAGAATTATTAGCATATTGTGTCTCATAATAATTACAATCCTTAATGAGATGAAGATAACTACCACATACAAAACAAGACTTTGAAGTTGAAGAATTATTTTTCCTAAAATGACTTGCCTTTTTATTAAAATAACCATTCTTATTACAAGAAGTCCTAGAAGTGTTTTCATTCTTATCAGAATTATTACAAGAAAAACTAGGTAAATCCTAAACAATAATGGGTTCTTGGATAGGTGTTCTAGCAAAGGACTTAATCTAAGCCTCACTCTCAGATGTGGATATATTGGAAGTAGAAGCACATGAGGTAGAATCATTTGACTTGGGCTCTAAAGATTTGACACTTGAATCACTGGAGGCAAAGTTATTTGAGTTGACCTTTGTAGACTTGTCACTGTTATCACAAGAGACAAAGTCATTAGACACAGAATTAGAGTCACCAGAGGTTGAGGACTTTGTACCATAAGACATATGTGATTCATCTAAGTCAATGTGGTCTGATAGAGAAGTGTAGTCTCCAATGAGAAGTAGGGGGACAGCTTTCATACTATCAGTTTTATCAAACCTATTGAAATAAGGTCTACCTTCCACATCTTCAGAGTTAGTGGTAGAGACACTAAATGCAGAGTCATCCCATCCTAACTCATTTTCCCCTATATAGTTTGTAGGTCCTCGGTTAAGGATCTAACTAGCCTTTGTAAGATGATAGATAACTTGGATAAATCCAAATCAACTATATGAAAGACACTGACTATGAATTATCAAGTGTTAATGCGGAATCTTAACACAAGAGTAAAGAAGAAACGATATTTCTAAAATGCTATTAAGCTCTATGCTTCTATTGATATTTTCAATCAAAACGTACATATCATTGTGCCTTAGGGTTCCTCTTATACACCAAGGAAAACCCTAATGGGCTTTACAATCGTCAAAGGATAATACATATCCTTTCCTAAGATATCTCCTAAGATATCTCTAAGATAACTATTACTATTCTGTTTCATAAACAGACTTAACTATAAACAGAATTAACTATGACCAGTACTAACTCAAGTACTACTATACTCTACCAGTACTAACTTAGTACTGCCAGACTTAACTTAGTATTGCCAGTATTAACTCAATACTAACAGAACTAACTATAACTACCAGACTTAACTGTTATACTACCAGTATTAAGTCTGTTACAATCTATTTTCCCAACAATCCTCCCCTAACTTGATCTTCACTTGTGAACTTCAAGTTCCTTCAAAACATTCTTGATCTTTACTTTAAACATTTTAAGCTTCCTGAGGATGTTGTAAATAGAATTCTTAAGTTATTCTTGATCTGCAACACTTTGAGTCTTCTCCTTTTATCTTTGCAGCAACTATTCTTCATATCAGCAACATTGACAATTATGTACATCAAATCATAAAGTTTTAGTCTATTCTTATCACTTCCAAGTATGTTAACTCCTGTGAGAGGTGAATCATTGAAAATTTTAAATGGATTTGATGTCTCTTTACCAGTTAGCAATTCACTCTAGAGTAGTTAGTCCTTTGGCCACCAGAAAGGTGTATGTCCATGGTTAACTGAAAACCATTTCAACTCTCAGTACTTGAAACATTGGTGAGTTGAATACCATATGATTTTTGGCAAACCATTACAGCCATCAACGGATTTGATATGCCTTTACCTGTAGCCGTTTGCTCAGGGCTAGTCAATCCTTTGGCACCTAGAAAAGGTAAATTCCATGGTGGATTGATAACCATATCAACTCTTTGTACATGAAACTTGGTGAGTTGATAAACCATCTACTTTTTGGTAAAGTGTTAACCATCTAATATGGATTTGTAATTTGTCTTTACCATAAGCCATAATCTTATGGACTAGTTATGGTTTTTCCACAGCCTTTACCACAAGCCATAAACTTGTGGGCTAGCCAACTCTTCACTTAAACAGATATGGTGAGTTGAAAACCATACAACTTATTTGCAAGTTGTCAACCATAGAACGGATTTGAGAAGTCTTTACTAAGAGCCGTTTGCTCTTGGACTAGCCAGTTCTTATGTTGATTAGACATAGTGAACTGATAACCATTTGTTATGTTAGTGCATAGCACCTCAACCAAGTGTTATCCTTCTCATCTCTGTCCTAGACTTCTAACTTTACAAACTTCACTACTTCCTAATGCCAGCTTGCTTTTCCATAATTTTTAACATTCTGTAACAATTTTCATCTGGCTTTCCTCCTTGTAGTTTCTTATCTAACATGGCTTTGCACATCTCAGCAGATAATGGATATATTCTTTCAATCAACATATATAAATCCATAGACTCTAAGTTCAAGCAATGTACTCTACAAGACTCATAATATCTCCAACTAATGATCTTTTGATGTCCTACTTCACTCCATATAGAATCTGTACTAAGAGGTTCTTCAAACATATTCTTCAAATATTTCCAAAATACCCTCTGTAGTTCATCCTCTGGTCCATTCATCCCATATTTATTCATTACAATCCTATACAGCTCAGTAAGATCATCTCTAAATATAGACTTCATCATAGCACCAAAATTGATGTACACTATGTTAGTTCCATCTTCCCTAACTATTTGGTACACTCCTTTTTCTCCTTGCTTGATGATCTTATATGTGGCTATACTAGGTGTTTTCATAGATACAGGATCATGATTAATTAGAGTTTTAGTACCTATGACAGACTCTTCTTGCTCACTAACTTCATCTGAATCTTCAGAGTCATCTTTATCAACACTTGTATGTAATCCTTTCCTAGCCATCTGTTTTCTTCTCTTTCCATACTTCTTAGTTTGCTCATCATTCTTTGCTTCATCATCTTTATCATCTTTCAATCTTTTTGGAGTCTTTGTCTGAAGCTCTTCACCAAATCTTTTCAAACTTGCTTTAGTAGCTTCAAAACTTATTGGTGCAAAGGACTCAACCTGTTTCACAAGCTTATCAAATTCCTTCTTGATTTCTTCAAAACTCAAACTCTTCAGCTGAGATAATTTCCATGTCCCTTGATTCTTCAAGTAATTCATCATATAAGTATTCAGCTGAGTCTGAGTCATGGGCTTGTTTCTTTTAGCTTTAGCTCTTTGTTCTGCAAAGTATTTCTTCCTTTGATTGACAAGATCAACCATTTTCTTTGCAAAATCCTCTCCTTGTGATTCACTTCCTAGTATGCTTTTCGACAACTCAGCATTAGCTTCAAGCTTTGCTCTAATTAAATCCCAGTCTTCATTTGTATAATGCTGAGCTTCAAATTGTACTTGTGCCTTTCTCTTCTTCTGTTGCTCATTCAATATTCATATCATTGTTTGTGATCCAGTATTCCATCTTCATAGCCCAGACCTCATACTCATCTCCTTCTCAAATAAGGAAACTTTGCATTGTTGTTTGAGACAGTGGTAATGTATTGAGGTTGATTGTTTCGTTGTTTGAAACTCAACTACAACATCAAATAAGTGATAATCAATCGTCTTCGTAATCACATCTTCAATAAATCCAAAAACAAAAAATTCTATCTTCTTCTCTTCATGAACACGACATCAAAACAAACCTTATGATCCTAGATTAAGAGCCTCGAGGCTCTGATACCACATGTTGAATCCCACTCTTGATAGATCTTTACTGCCTGTTAAGGGTGGTGATTAACCTATGTAATCACAAGCTAATCACAAGAGAGACTCTTGCTTAAGAAAGCTAATGTCTACGCGGAATATAGAAACAACTAATAAGAAGAACAAGACTAATAAAACTAAAAGATCCTTCTATGGATTTCGATTAATTAACAAGGAGAAATGTGTTTTTGTGAATGTGTACATTTCCCTAAGCCGTAGGTTCTCTTTATAGTGGAGAAACCCTAATAAGCATTTAATCCGCAATTACTAAAAATGCGTGAGATTGATATGCATGAATATCTTCCTTATTTAGCTCATGCATATCCTCAACTCTAACTAACTAATATCTTATCCTGGAAGAACTATTTGACTCTACCAGGACTAAGTACTCTACCAGTAGGAACTAAACTTAGCCTACCAGTACTAACTATGAGAATAACCTTACCAGCAGGAACTATATACCTGCCAGCAGGAACTACTACTCATACCTACTAGTAGAAACTAAGTATTACAAATATTCCTAACAACCAGATAGGACCGGAATTTGTCAAATGCAAATACTACAGCCATAAGTTCTTTTTTAGTGATTATATAGTTCTGTTGAGCTGCATTTAGAGTTTTTCTTGCAAAGTAGATTGGGTGATAGTTTTTACCGTCTTTTTGACCTAAGATTTATCCAACTGCGAAATCACTTGCATCACACATGAGTTTGAACAGAAGATTCCAGTTTGGACTTACGATCACAGGAGTACATGTGAGTTTTTCCTTTAATATCTTGAATGCGTTGTGACATTCGTCATTGAATTCGAATGGAGTATCTTTTTCAAGCAACTAGGTGAGAGGACTGACGATTTTTGAGAAATCTTTAATGAATCTTCGATAGAAACCTGCATGTCCTAAAAAACTTCTAATACCTTTGATATTAGTGGGGGGTGGAAGTTTAGAGATTACGTCGATCTTTGCTTTGTCGACTTCGAGTCCTGCTTCGGATACCTTGTGTCCAAGCACAATTCCTTCTTTTACCATGAAGTGACATTTTCCTAGTTAAGGACATGATGTGCATCTTTGCAACGTTGAAGCATTTTATCGAGATTGTTTAGACAGTTATCAAAAGAATTTCTAAAGACGGAGAAATCGTCCATGAATACTTCGACGGATTCTTTGATCATGTCATGAAAGATAGCCAGCATGCACCTTTGGAAAGTAGCTGGAGCATTACATAAACCGAAAGGCATTCTTCTATAAGCGTATGTGCCAAAAAGACATGTGAGAGTTGTTTTTTCTTGGTCCATAGGATCGATTGGTATTTGAAAATATCCGTAAAAACCATCGAGGAAACATAAGTATTTATTTCCTACTAGTCTTTCTAACATTTGATCCATGAATGGCAAATGAAAATAGTCCTTCGCAGTTGCTTCATTGAGTTTACGATAATCGATGCATACCCGCCAGCATGTAACAGTTCTTGTTGGAACAAGTTCATCTTTTTCGTTGGTAACAACTGTGATACTACCTTTCTTTGGTACACAGTGAATGAGGCTTACCAAAGGGCTATCGGCAATAGGATAAATAATACTTGTATCGACTAGTTTTACTATTTCCTTTTTCATAACTTCTTGAATGTTTGGGTTTAATCGTCTTTGTTTTTGCACAACTAGTTTTTTAATCTTCTAAGAGTTGAATTTTGTGTTTACAGAAAGATGGAAAATTTCCAAGAATGTCTGTGTTTTTCCAAGCAAAGACTTGCTTGTGTTTTTAAGAACAGAAACTAACTTGTTTTTGTTTTGTTCAGAGAGTTGAGATGATATGATCACCGGAAGAAAAGAGGGTTCTTCCAAGAATGCATATTTCAAGTTATCAGGAAGAGGTTTAAGTTCAAGATCCGTAGGAGGTTCTTTAAGAGATGTTTTGATCTTGTAATCGGTGTTAAATGTGATTTTTTCAAATGGTGGTTCTTTGGTGTCGGATTCAGATTCAGAATTTTCATCGGCAGTCATTGCCATAAATTTATCGAATTCAGTAAAGAGCTTTTCTTCGAGGATGGTCCATTCGATGGAATGGAAGATTTCACTACCTTCGTTGAAAAGAGCATCGAAATCATCTTCCAAGATTTCGTCGATGACATCAATACTGAAACATGTATCATCATTTGAGTAAGAATGTTTCATCGCAGAATTGATATTAAAGATCATTCGTTCAGCTCTAACTCCGAGATTAAGTTGCTTATGTTTAACTCGAATTACTGCATCGTCAGTGTGAAGAAAAAGTCTTCCTAAGATAAGGGGAACTTTACTGTCTTCTTCCATTTCGAGAATAACGAAATCAGCAGGGAAGGTGAATTTACCAACTTCAACGAGCATATTTTCAGCTATTCCAACAGGATATTGGAACGATCGGTCAGCTAATTTTACACTCATTTTAGTAGGTTTAAGAGTTTCGAGAGATAACTTCGCGTATAAGGAATACGGCATGAGATTTATGCTAGCACCAAAGTCGGCTAAAGCATTACATGAGAAAGCTTTGTTGAAGTTACATGGAATCAGAGGCGTATATGAGGGTGTGCGAGGTGTGCTACCGCACATGGCCTTAAATATTTAGAGGCCTTAAAATTTACATTCCATTACACAATTAGGGCCTCAAATTTCACTTTAAACAAAAATTGTTAGCGTAACATAATTATATGTTAAATATTTGTTAAATTTAAAGCTAGATCATTAAAATGTTATGGTTTTTGTTTCAATAGCTGGTATATCATATCTTTAATCGTCATATTTATTTATCATATAAGTTTTTGCATAGGGCCTCCGCTAGCTTAGCTACGCCACTGCATGGAATGAGAAAACTTCCAGGGTCTCCAAGTTTTGGTAGAACTTTGTTTTGAAGTATGGCGGAACTTTCATCGCTCAGGAAAGCGGCTAAAATTTATTCGATTTTGTGTTTGTTACTAATGAGTTCCTTGAGAAATTTGCCATAGTTGGGCATTCTGGCTAAAACGTCGACATGAGGTACGTTGATTCGAATGACTCAAATCATGTCAAGGAATTTTCCATATTAAGCTTCCATTTTCTCTTTTCTGAGGCGTTGAGGATATGGGATTTTTGGTTTGTATGGTTTGGGTATCGGTGTTTCTTTGACTGGTTTTGGTTCTTTAGGCTTGGGTTGAGGTGTAGGTTCTTCATCTTCATCATCACTATCAAAGTTGATAGGAGTTTCAGAATCGTTAGGCTGATCATTTAGATTGACTTGTGGGTCATAGGTTTTACCACTTCATGTAAATACGGCATCTACATGTTCGTTTCGAGCTTGTGGTGGTTGATAAGGTTTATATGAGCTACCTTTTAGGTTAGGTTGAGTGTTACTGGGAAGAGATCCAGAAGGTCGACCAGATTGTTTGTCAGCAAATTTGTCAAAATTAGCTTCGAGATTTTGGATTGATGCATGATGATTTTTTGTTGTTGTTTCGAGTTTGTTTTTAAGATCCATAAAAGTATCTCTAACAAAAGAATTGGTTGAGTGTTGAGCTTTTATGAAATCGCATAGTTGTTTTTGAAGGTCAGTTTATCATCAGAATGATATTGATAGTTGTCTCGGTTGTAATCGTTTCTCCCGCTTGAACGCTAAGGTTTGAATCACGATAATCATTGTAAAAACGAGTACGATAGAAGGTTTGCATGAATTTTTCTTCTTCTTCACGGGACATGGGTATGTCATCATTGTTATGATCAAGATTTGGTTTCAAACGAGATTCAAGTTCTTTATACCGAGCATCTATTTTGTAGGAAACTAGAAGGGGGGTTGAATAATTTACCGGTTAATTTGATCATTTTTAAAACTTTGCTTATAAAATGCTTTGATTCGAGTTGTATGTCAATCAATCAACAATATGAATCACAACTAAACTATCTAATGTAATGAACTAAGTAAACAATAAAAATATAGAGAGATAGAGAAAGAAACGATCAAACCAAGACACCAAGATTTATAGTGGTTAGGCTACGAAGCACCTCTTCGTTCCTACTCCACTCCACGAGTACTCCACTCAAGATTTCACTATGTCAACAAGCTCCCTTTAGGCGGAGAAAACCGTTTACACGTCGCTTACTTTCTTTTCCGACACTAAGCTAGATGTCGAGTCCTAATCTTAGCTAGAACCAATCTAAGACTTCACTAAGTCTTTACACACTCACAAGATATATACTCTTGGATTGACACACAATCCAAATCACAAATACACAATTTACACAATTAGATCTACACACAATCCAATTTACACAACAACACAAAGTTAATATAATGAAGACTTGTGATCTTGAGGAGGAAGAAGGAGATCACTTAATAACAATTCGTATGTAGAAGAATACGATTGTTCTTCTCTTCCACTTGATTAGAAGAAGAAGGGAGGAAGAAAGAATTAATCACTTGAAACAAGATCAAGGTATGTTAGTGATTAAGATATGTGTTTTAGAAAGAAAGAAAGAAGAGAGAAAAGTAGATCTGAAAAAATTCATGGCAAGAGGTTCTGTTTTTCAGATGGGGTGGCCTAGTATTAATAGGAGACAAAAAGAGTCGTTGTGCTGGCGGCGGTCCCGACGGTCCCAAATATATTAGGGTCCCGCCAGGCCTATAAAGGAGCCGCCGTAGACTACGCTCCTCTTTTTGACTTTTTGTGGGGAAGGTGTTATCTGTTTTAGAACCTTCCATTTTGGGGAAAAAAAATCTGATTTCAAATTTATTATTTGAATAATACATTTCTTTTATAAATAAATATTTTGTTTTTATATTTTTATAAAAACACTTTTGTAGAAATGTAAGGTTTAAGAAAAATATGTTCTTAATCACTAATCATGTTTAATGATTTATTTATCCATACCTTAAGTGATTAATCTTAGAAATAGAATTTTACGGTTAGTAATTTATAAACGTTTATTTTTATCGTAAACGTTTTTACATTTTGTTATTATCAAAACATCGAGAGGTCGAAAAATATAAATAACGTTTTTAGACATTATTTGTATTAACACATTTTCATGGTCATGGCATCCATTTGGGCCATAATTTTGTCAGTGTCAGAATTACTGCTACCTTTATCGGCGAAAGCAACAATTTTCTTAGAGATGGTTTTGTTTTTTTGGTGTTTAGCCCAGTCGAGCTTGAGTAAGACTTTGTCTTCGAGAAGTTGATAAGCTTGATTTGATGTTTTATAGAGGAAAATACCACCAGCTGCAGCATTTAGAACTTCTTGGGTAGTTTCGTTAAGACCGTGGTAAAAGATTTTTATGATGTTGCCTTTGGACAGATTGTGACCATGGCAGTTTCTAAGCATTTCTTTCATACGAAGCCAAGCATCGGTTAAAGATTCGTTTTAATGTTGGGAAAAGGCTCGAATTTCTCTGAGGAGTCGATCGAAAAGAGCTAGGGAAAATAATCGGCTAATGAAAGCGGTTCGAAGTTCATCCCACGTTTCGATAGTTCCTTCGTTGAGTTCGTCCACCCAAGTTTTTGCTTCTACAGTGAGTGATGGGGGAAACATCATCAGGCGGACGGCTTCATTCTCTGTGTCTCTGTATTTAAACATATCACATATTCCAAGGAATTTGTGAATGTGTTTGTGAGGATCGGTTTTGATTCTACCATCGAATTGGTTTCATTTGACAAGAGTCAAGTGATTACCTTTAATGGCAAATTCATTTGTGGTTTCAGGAATAGTGATTGCAGAACCAAGAGTCGGAGCAACAACATGGTCGACAACCCACATGGTTTCATCATCCATGGGATCGTAATTTCGAAGAGTATCAAGAAAGTGACGGAAGTAATTGATGTCGAGAATTGGCGCTTAGAACACTCTCGGTTGTTGAGGTGGATTGTTTCTTTGTTCGAATGGAACTCTTCTATTTCGTTGACAAAGTCTTCGATTTAGAGTACGTTCAGGTTCAGGTAATGGTTCAAAAAGTTTAGAGTTGGGAGCACGTGTATGCATCAAAAGGAGAATTTATTTGGGTTAGTTTGCCAGAAAACTGTACGGAGATTTTTGAAAAAGAGGGAATGTTAAAAATTATATTAAAAGTTTGATTACGGAACAACTTTGAAATCCCTGGCAACGACGCCAAAAACTTTTGATGTGTTTCAAAAGCTTTAAATTTATAAGACTAAAAATACCGCTTTATTATATGGAAACACACGGGTTAAAGTATAACCCACATATGTAGTATAATTTTTTTAGGTAAGAACATGTCGTCCACAAAGATTTGCGAAGTGTTCGAATAATCAGATGAAAAATACACTTTAACAAACTTAAAATAAACTGAACTGAATTCAATAATGAGAAAGATGACTACTCGGATAATTTCATATAACTCATAAGCAATGGTGATAATTATGATCTTAAACTTAGGACTTTAATTTATAAAAAGGTTTTCTTGTTAGAAAATGTTTTCACAAATTAACTTGTTTAACTTAAGACTTATATTTAGCTAACTCGGTCAAATGTGTCACTCAAATAATCCAGTTACTATTATATCAAATCTATTTTTGTTTATCAAATAACATAGGTGGATTTCTCGTCACAAATGATAAAGATCATAGACAAATCTTTAAAACTATATAATTCACAACGGGTCTTTCGACCTATACAGGTGTGAGTATATAATCAAAGTTGACAAACAAAGTTTATAATATTGGACACGATAGGATTTTAACATAAGATTAAGATTAACAAGATCGTAATTATACCAAACGCTTATTCATTATGTTATTTTCACTGAGTAGTCATGAGAGACTTAGCCTCTCATGGCTATGAAGTTCTTAACAAAATTAAGTGAAATAACAAGAAACATACTTTATCCGGGTAAGAATATGGATTAAACTCTACCCAAAACAAATATGAAATCGTAGTACAACCTTTATTTTACTAAAACTATGATGATGTTCTTCTTCGTTCTTCGTGGTTTGATCTCCAAACTTCAAAATATTTTGGTGTTTATGAATGGGATGAGAGAAATGGAGTGAAGGAATGATAGGAATGAAGAGATGATTGGTTTGAGATATGAAAAGTGTGTGAAATTCGTCTCTAATTATAGGCTGAATTTAGGTGAAAAATGCGGCGCACAAGAAATATTATGCGGCGTACTTTGGGTGTAAATGCGATTATCATTTAACTTCATTAAATTCTCGTAATTGGGATAAGAAGTGCGGCGTACAAAATTATTTGTGCGGCATACTTGAGGAGTAAATGCGTTCTTCAATTAATAGTCTTTAATTCTTGGACTTGGTAAGAAGTGCGGCGCACAAGGGAAATGTGCGGCGTACTTTGGGTCTTTTTCAGCTTTGGCTATTTCTTTTCTTCTATCTTGCTTTTCAATAACTATAAACACTTGAACTTTGTTCCTTTTGAGCTTGAGATATCTTCAAGTAAACCTGCACATAAATCATGCTAATAAGTATCGAAAGTTAACAAGAAAGGATAAAATATATATAAATAACGCTGCAAAAGCATGTATAATTAAGGCATTATCATATTGTGTCTTCTTTTTAGTCAAATAACTCACGTGGTGTCCCTTTTCTCTTTGTCTTCAACCTCATAAATACCCAAAATAAAAACACTAGAACAGAACCCTGTTCGTCTTCTTCTTTTATCTTTAACGTGATAAAAAGAAACAAAACAGAGTAACCCTTTTCGATCGATAACCTGCTGCTACCCGGCGTTCAAAAAACCCTGAACACTGAAACTCTTTGTTGTCGATTACCTAGTAGCCCAAGCAGAAAAACCTTATGCTATTTCCAGAAAACCGAACAACAAAGACCCTTCAAGATCGATCCTAGATAACCAGAGAACCCCTCGAACCTGAGCTCTGATACCACTTGTAGGATTTGACAGCTTACAACCTAGTTAGTAGTGCGGAATAAAACGATCGTGAAGAAGAACACAACACCAGCAGTGGATAAATCCGACAGAAAAGAAAGTAAAGAAGAACAAGCACAAGGTATTTAACCCCAATCAAACGATTAGTATTGAAAGAATACGTATAAATCCCTCCCCCTTATATAACAACCCAGAATTTTCATCAAATGCAAAATCAACCTATTTTATTATGATCACAATTGTACGGGGAATTTTTTCGCTTTATTACATTACTTGCATTACCAATATCTCAATATGCAATGTAACTTGCATAACTAAAGTAGACGAGCTCACGCAACCTACCTATGCCATCTATATCTATTTATATGTCAAGCAAACATCATAACATATCAAGTCGATATCTTAATATCATTATTACAAAGTACATTACTCTTATAATGTACCATTCGCAACATTATATCAAAACGGGCTTTAAACCGTTATTATATACCTCTAAACCCTAATTCCATGAAAGGTTAATATCTAAAGCAAATGTACAAGCTACTAAAGCATATATACAAGTCATATAACATCTAATTTGAATAATACTTTCCCTCCAAAATAAGGTACAAGTCTTTTAAAGCATAATGTATAAGTCATTAATGCACGATGTCTAAATAGCCATTTTACCTCCGTTTTCCTAAGGAATCTTGTATAATACATCAAATACAAGTTACAAGAAAGTCATATACTTCATTTACAATCCATATTCATCCTCATTTCATAAGATTTCATGAAATGAAACTTAGAAACCCTAACCCGAGCAAAATACTAAACCATGACTCGTTTCTCGATATTTATCCATCATAAACCTAAACCAACACTCAAATAAGTTGTAATAACTTAATTTACAACATTATCAATCATATTATATCATCATTTCATCATTTCATCTCAATTATACACGAAATAAATCCAAGAAACCCCAAACGTGCCCTAATTTGACTTTGGACCCGTTTACTCATTTTCACCCATTTTAAACCCGAACCACCTATCAATTCTTATTATTAATCCTTAATACAAGTCTTGTGAACATATATCTATCATTATATCACAAATGTACTCGAATTATAAGCAAGAAAACTTAATCCGAGCCCTAATGGAACCCACGACCTCTTTTCTTGCAATTTGACCCATCCTGAAAGTTTCCTTTGCAACCAAGCACCTTATGACTAAGCAACTAGCTCCATTATGCAGCTTACAATGCTACTTCCATCATCTCTTGGCTCTAAATGAAGCCACATCTCTCCCTTGGATCCTAAGTGTTGTTGCGGCTAAGTCACAACCACAAACACCTCCACAAACTTCCACCTTGCACCATAGCCTCTCCAACTCAGCCCCTAGCCTCAACACATCACCCCCACCTGTCCTAACCTTAATCACTAAGATCCCTTGGCCTCTAAGGGTTGAACTAGTATAAATAGGAGTGTCATGCCCTCATTTATACTCATCCCCCACTTCTTCCTCTATAACCCATCATAGCAGCTATCCTTTGCTCAAGTAAGATCCTAAGAGGTCCTAAGAAGTCTCCAGAACAGAAGTGATGCAAAAGAAACCAAGAAAAGAAGCCCTAGAAGTCATTATTCTTAGCGTAACGAAGCATAAAAGTCTTGATTGACCCGTTCCAAGCCTATAAGCTCAAACCCAGGTTCTGATGATCACGTCTGCCCAACACTCTTAATAATTGATCATATGATCCTAAATACACACTTGTAAAGTTTTATAACATCAATTCATGCTCATTTTCCATTTTGATTCAAAAACCGGACACCCGAAACCTAAATTTCACGTTTTAGTTCAAATAAATCTAAAGGTTATAATATAGAAATGTTTGTATATCATCTATCCTAACATGGCTTTAACAAATTTATTTATAACTACTTTATTGATTATTGAAGGAATTTGAAATAAAAACCTACGCGTTTTCATTATAAAACCCTAATTTGGCCCGTTTTGCTTCCTAGCTTAACGAATCATTAATCTAAACTTTCGTTAAGTTAAACCTTCATATTTTAGCTTATATTAATAAGCTATAACCTGCAAATGTATTTTGGAATGTTAAAATAAGCTTGCATGGCAATTCAGACTTGTTTTGTAAATATTATCCATGCAAGGGGTATATATCGTAACTTTCTGAAACTTATAACTAAAAGGACTGAAAATGTCATTTTATCAAAGTTATAACTATAAGGGTCTATTATGTCACTTTCCAAAGTGCAAGGTTTACTTTGTACATCTTTTAAACTTGAAGGACCAAACTTGTAAAAGTGCAAACTCCAAGGGTATATTTTGCCATTTTTCATTCTCAAGGGTCTAAAATGTAACATTTTGAAAAAGTATAAAAATGTATTCAAAACATTACAAGACATAACTTTAATTAACCTTTGTCGTGCTTATCATTTCCAGATATTGATCAAAACGCTTAAAACCGATTATAACATATCACAATACTATGGAGCTTCATATTGAGAGGTTTCATCTTGGTATTACGTTCTGAAAAAGTTGTTGGGTTTACGATTTAAAGTGCCCTAGCTCCTCAAACGTTTACTGAATGACTTCTGAATTATGATGGCCCGAACGGTGATACAATAATTCCAAACTTTCCAATCAAACTTATAACAATATTAAACTCTTAGAACCAAAGTTCTAGAGTACAATCTTCCTAAGACTTGACATATTTACTCAGGTTGCGTGACGTGGCTGTTTACTATCATTTTGCTATATCAACCTTCCTTGTTAAGATTGTGATAAGGTCGTCAGCTTTCATTTTGGAATATTTATTACAACTACCTATCAGGTGAGATTCATAACCTCGCCTTTACTTATTTACATGTTTTATAAACCCGCGAGGGGGATACATGCTTGTTACAAACTCTTTTACATACTCGTTTATCTTATAACAATGTGATTACTTTTCAAAGACTTAATGAGTTCATAACCTCACATACTTTATAAACCCGTGATACCTGCTATAAACCATGAATGCAAGTGTTTTCTAAACTATATGCTATCCTGATATATTATTGCCTAAGTACATGAAAATATCTATTTGGGTAGTATCTCCCAATATCTCTTTAATATCTATTTGGGTAGTATCTCCCAATATCTCTTTAATATCTATTTGGGTAGTATCTCCCAATATCTCTTTAATATCTCTTTGGGTAGTATCTCCTAATATCTCTTTAATATCTCTTTGGGTAGTATCTCCCAATATCTCTTTAATATCTCTTTGGGTAGTATCTCCCAATATCTCTTTAATATCTCTTTGGGTAATATCTCCCAATATCTCTTTATGTGATTCATGAGTTTAGGGTAATAATACTGTTCTCCATGATAATACTGTTCTCCATGATAATAATGTTCTCCATGATTGCAATACCAATATTTCCATTATGATAACTTGTATTCAACTATTACATATCAAACCTATGAATTTCACTCAACCTTTGTGTTGACACTTTTTCTTTTTTCTTTTTTATGCAGTTTATTTCCCATGTTTAATGGCAACTTATGGCTGGAGTGGTTATGGACTTGAAGATGGCTAATATCTTCGTTATCTTTATGATTTTATGTTTCTGATTTTGGGACTTGCCATTGTAAAAACTTGTTTTAAAGAATGATAACGTATCTTTTGAACAAACGTCTCTTTTGAGTCGTTTTCTATGATTATGATTGTTGTATCCATGAAGTAATACCCCAGATTAGCTTCCGCTGCTATATGTAAAAATGGGGGTGTTACAGTGGTATCAGCGCTTGGTTATAGAGAACGAGGTCAAAACTTAAATTAACCACTTTTCTTTTCTAGCCATCAAGGTCCTCCGTGCCACTACTTTCCCTGAATTGCAAAGATGCCACTACTTTTCTGAATAGTAATACATAACTACTATACTATTATATAAATAACTTATTTATTATTGGGTTGTTACAGTCATATCTTCATCCCCTCATTCTACTATCATCCCATCTGATTCCGATACTAAGGATGCTTTTTCCTCCAAAAACATTCTCCCCCTTACTATTTCCAGCCTTCATTGCGAAATCTTTTCTAATTCTCTCAAGAAGATTTCATCACCTGAAAACACTAAGCCTTTTGTTGCATCACACATTCCATTATTTCTGTATCTATCTCTCGAAGTCTTAAATTCTAAAATTTTCCGTTATATTCTTCAATATCAAAGAATGATCGCAAGTCTTTTTATTTTCATACCTTAACTTGTGATATGACTATATCATTTTATGGATTTCATTCTGTGCTTATACATATGTTGGACAAAAAATGCCTCCAAAAGGTCGATCAACATCTGACACACCCTAGCTATGAATTAGTATGCTATCGGCAACTGATTCTAATTTACTACAGCTTGGAAGCACAAGCTGTGCCATGGCAAATATCGACAATCCCAATAGGAACACTAGACCCAGAGAAATTCCTATAGCAAAAAGAGGAAACTATAAAGAATTCATAAATTGTCAACCTTTCTACTTCAATGGCATGAAAGGAGCTGTTGACCTCATCCGTTGGTTTGAACGTACTGAATTAGTATTTTCTCATAGCAAGTGTGCCAAGGAAGATAGAGTAACATTTGCTACTGGTATTCTAACCAATGATGCCTTGTCTTGGTGGAATGCATACGCCCAACCAATCGGAATAGAACAAGCCAATAGGATCACTTGGACCGAATTAAAAAGGCTCTTGACCAATAAGTATTACCCTCGAACTGAAGTCAAGAAAATGGAAGACGAATTTTACAACTTGGTTGTAAAAGGAAATGATCTCAAGACTTACGTTAGAAGATTTCAAGATTAGCAGTATTTTGCCTAACATGGTACCAAATTCTGAGAAATTATGAAGCTTTTCATCGGTGGATTTCCCAATAGCAATGGAAGGAATGTTACTGCTTCAAAACCTCAGACTCTGGAGGAAGCCACCAACATAGCTCACAGACTAATGGATCAAATAATAAAGCATGATTATGTGCAAGAAACCAATGATCATAAATGAAAGTTTGATGATAAAAGAAACACCATCGACAACAACAACTACCCCAAATATCGCAACAACAATAACCACTTCAAAACATCGCATCAACACAACTATCAAAAATACACCTCAACGAATCACAACCGTAATAATGATTACCACCACCAGCAGAATAGAAGACAAGAAACTGTTAGGACTTATCCTGCCAAAAGATAACATGAAAACCTTCCTTTATGTACAAGATGCACCATGCATCACACAGGAGTTTGCACTGTCAAGTGTAGGACTTGCAACAAAGTGGGTCATCTGACCAGAAACTGCAGAAACAAAAGATCAACTGCTGAAAACAACTCTTGAGGATACTTAGGTTCGCCACTAGTTACATATGAAGGATCTTCTGAAACCCACTTCATAAACCCCAAACACCAAGCTACAATCATTGTCATTTGTTCCTTTTATCTAGAATCCTACCCCAAGACACGTTGCATAAGTATTAACACTTTTAGAGTTTTGGTGATGTAAGATATGTAAAATTTATCCATGAAATAATAAAGGGATTATTTCATTTCATCTTGTTATCTGTTGATATCAAAACTCGACGTCATTTGTCAATTCCATTATGTTCAACTCTGAATACTCCCCTCATACCTTTGAAACACTTATTATCATTGAAATACGACGAAAATGGGCATCATTGCAACTAATATCTCATTATTCTTCTCATTACCTTTTATGATTTTGAAAAATCATATCATCTCAATACAACAATTACCATCTTCGATATTCTTGTTTTTATGCTTAGGTAAGACGATTTATGATCATCTTATTAAAATGAATTAGGACGTTTCTTCATTTAAATAAGAAATTATAAATCTTCGAACTATGAATTTATAAATTCTCAGTTACAAGGATTTGGACACTTTTCTTTGTAAGTGATAAATTATAAATAAGTAGGCTTAAGTATATATAGCATACGTACAAACAAAGTTTCTTTCAATTTGTTTGTACAAATAATTCCTTTTCTTCACTTAATCATTATCATTATTACCTTTATCATTTGTTCATTTCCAAATCTGTATCGCACATGATTAGTAACTCTCTTACAAATTCATAATCATTCCTTGACATCTCTCTGACATCCGACTAAATCTCAGGACGAGATTTTTGTAAGGGGTGGGGACTATAACAACTGTGGGTCCCAAACTGAATAGATCTTTGCAGCCTGCTAAGGGTGATAGCCAACTTGTATAAATACAGATTGACTATAGAGAACATGGACTTTGAATACTTATGGTATATGCGGAATCTTCTCACAATAGTATTCAAGGCGATGAACAATGAATACATTTTAACTTTGATTTATATTAAATCTGCTTAAGGTACAGATTACTAACTATGATAACTAATGTTGAGGTGTGAATGATATTGGAAGTGATGATTTTCTCTAAACCCTACGGCCTCCTTTTATAGATTAAGGAGTCCAAGTAGGTTACAAAAACTATTAATACTTTCTATATTATTTAACTATCATACTTTTAATGGTTTCCATTAATTCATAGTCAACCATCAATATAATTAATTACACATTAATGCATTTTCCTAATTAAACATTGTAACATAAACTATTAGCATTAATGTGTTCTTCCATCATGTTGTAACTCTTCATCAACATTATAACTCAATATTAATGTTGATTCTTGTAACTTGTTTCACCATCATTAATTCATGAAAACTTTAATTCCCAACAATCCTCCCTAAACTTGATGTTCACTTGTTTAACATCAAGTTTCTTCAGTATAAGCTTCTTGATCACTAGGAGGATGCTTCCAAACACTTCTTTGTTTATTAAATTGTTTCTTTGTCATCTTTTTGTCAGCATCATTTGAAATTTTGAAACAATCCTCATTGTTTGAATGCATCATTATGTTGAGAGATCTTTAAATTCTCCAAATCATCATGAACCATGGTAAAAATTGGATTACATAATTCCAACAATCCTCCCCTAAACTTGAACTTCACTTGTTAACTTCAAGTTTCTTCTGATTGAGCTTTTGAGGATTGTATCCAAGCACTTCTTGACTGCATTCTTTATCTTTATGATCATCTGCTTTGTGATTTTATTGTAAGCAGATCATACTTTCGCTTTCAATCTTGAATTTGCATCTCATCTCTTCTGCATCACAGCTACACAACAACATCCAACTAAGTTGGTTTTGTAGTTTTTGGCAAACTACCAGCCATAAATGGATTTGATATTCCTTTACCAGTAGCCGTTTGCTCTGGGATAGTCAACTCTTTATTTCAAAATATGGTGAGTTGATTACCATATAGTTTTTGGTAAACTGTCAACCATCAACGGAATTGATTTGTCTTTACCAAATACCATTTGCTTTTGGACTAGCCAATGCTTCATTGCCATAACATGGTGCATTGATAAACCATATAGTTTTTAGCAAACTATCAGCTATCAACAGATTTGAGTAGTCTTTACCAAGAACTGTTTGATCCTGGACTAGCCAGTTCTTATATGCCTATTAAGCATAGTGAACAGATGACCATTTGTTGTGTGGTGATTAAAACAACACTTAACAAACCTTTTCATCTCCATTTAAACTTGCTGATAATAAATTCAGTTAGACAACTGAAAGGAATTTAGTTTGTTCTAATTTATGGAGATACCAAAATGTGTGTTGTCCGATAATCGGTTAAAATAGCAGCATTAATCTTAAAGCTAGCAGTATGTAACTGCTTATTGATAGCAAAAATAACTCCACATACAAACGAGTATCACTAATGCACAACTTAGCAGTACTAATGTCTAACTCGAGATGTATTACAACTGCTTTTTTAATCGCTAGCAGTTTTAAGTACACAAACAGTTCTAATCTTGCACCAATCCACGAATCCAACAACATTAATTACTTGAGGACTTCATTCACGTGCAATCTTATCTCATTATTCATCCTAAAAACTAGGATTCATAACCGATTCACTTTTAGACGGTTCGTTACTTGCAAAAAGTTTGTTTAATAGACAAGAAAAAACGAACCATAACATTTTGTGCAATAATCACAACAGTAATTATACTAAGCAGTTTTGAGTATAACTAATAGTATTAACTTCTATACTAACAGTACTAATAAACTGACAGTACTAACATTTGTACTGGCAACACTAACTATATATAACTAATAGTATTAGTTTCTATTGGGGACCCAAGCCATTACAGACCTGAGTCTGCCTTGTGGATCTCTAAAATATAATTTGTCCTTGTCATTGATCCACTATTGTATTTAGAGACTCTATTCCAATAATGCCTTTTGGTTCTCCAATTACAACCTGCTGAGGTCTTAACAAGCAGATTTCCCAAATGTTGCCCAATAACACTGTAACACCCCCATTTTTACAATATAGCAGCGGAAGAAAATCTGGGGTATTATTTCATGGATACAACAATCATAATCATAGAAAACAACTTTAAAAGAGACGTTGTTAGAAAAATTTAGTTATCATTCATTTATAATCAAAGTTTTTACAAAATGCAGGGTCCAAAATCTAAAATATCAAGTTTAAATGATAATAGTTCAGCCACCCTTCGAGTCCATGCCACTCCGTACCGCAACTTGCTCAATTACTGAGATTAACATGCTAGAATGACGTCAAACACAAAAGGTTGAGTGAAATTCATAGGTTTGTTTAAGCAGTTTGAATACAATTTTTTAGTGTGGTATCGTATAAACACACATTATTATGAAAATGATATTGTGATTGTACACCCATTATTAATAAATAATTGAAACGAATACAATTATATAGTACAGTGTATTATTCACGTTAATGCCTTGATTTGGTATTGTCTTGTCTGGTTGGTTTATTCTGGTCTCATGGCACACAAATAGACTAGTGAATTTATATACCCAAAAATGATGTTGATTATAATAATATTAACATTATATATATTTATTATTACTATATATATATATATATTTATATTTATTTTTATTTATATATTATATATATATGTATTTATTATATACCCTCAAATGATGTGAAATTTTAATAGCACTTTGTAATTCAAATATAGTGTGGTTTGGTTAACCTATCGGCTAACACAACAGGATCGTCATCCCGATAGATCTAGCCCAATATTTGCGTTCACCCGAAAGTGATTAATGGGCCTGTTTTGAGGGAACTTTTGCATAAGTAACATTGACTTTAGTGATTATGGTATATCAGATTTAGCATTAGATTGCAAAAACAACTTGTATTCGTTATTCTTATAGCATGTATAAGTCTTTGGAAAAATAATCATATTGTTATAAGATAAACGAATATGCAAGAGTTTGTAACAAGCATGTATCCCCCTCGCGGGTTTATAAAACATATAAAACGAATATGCAAAGAAGTTAGGAGGAGTAAGCAAGCCTCATGATCTGGTCTTGACATATGGGAGGGCTAGTTAGGATGGTGTACAAGCTATATTTGTAGGTTTGGAGGTCTATGAAGTAGGATTGATGGTGTGGCTATTGCTTCTTGCTGTTGTGGCTTATCTAGGACAAAGAAGAGCCATGTGGCCTTCATTATTGACCAAGAGAAGGTCCAAGCTGCTGGGTAAGCTACTTAGGGACATATAGAAGGAATCTGGTGGTTATTTGCACATGGTAGGGTTTTAAATGGGTTAAAAATGATATAGAAAGGGTGCGGGTCAGATTTGGACTCGACAAGGTTTTCATAAGTTTTCTTGCTTATAATTCGAACACATTGATCAAGGATTGTTTATATGATCATAGGTCTGTAAAAGTTTCTAAGCAAATATTAGCAATGGTTTGGGTTAAAAACGAAGAGTAAAAATGAGAAATGGGGTCGTGGTTCTTAAATGGTGTGGTTTAGGGTTTTTAGTGAATTTAAGGCTTAGATTGTCAAGTATACTTGCAATGTAATTTAATTTATGTTTATGAGGCTTATATATTGGATAATTAACGAAAAATGATAAGTGGTTTGGTTTAGAATGGGTCAAAATTGAGTAAATAAGGTCATGTGTTCACATAGAGCTCGTTTAGGGTTTCTTTGGCTTTCTTGGCTTGTAATTCGTGTGTAAATGATCAAGGGTGATAGAATACTGATCTTGAGCAATGTAATATGAATTATTAATGATATTTGATAGTTGTTTTAAGTTAAAATGGGATGAAATGGAATAATAAGCCGTGGGTTGGAATTAGGGTTCGTATAAGACTTTTAGGGTTTTCTAGCTTTGTAAATCTTGTATATTGTCAAAGTAATGATGGATAATAATGGATAATGGTTTGTAAACTCATTTTATGGGTTTACAATGACTCTTGGTTGCTTACTTGAGAATGAGATGGTCAGAGAATGAGTAAACGGGTCAAAGTTACATTTAGTGCACAATTAGGGTTTCTTGGATTCGTTTCTTGTATAATTGAAGTAGAATGATGAAATGATGATGGAATGATGATTGAACATGATTGATAATGTTGTAAATTAAGTTATTAAAACTTATTTGGGTATTGGTTTAGGTTTTTGATGGATAAAAACAAAGAAACGGGTCATGGTTTAGTATTTAGCTCGGGTTAGGGTTTTAAACTTTTGAATTAGGGTTTTGAGTGTAATATGTGTGTGAAGGCTTATGAATAGAATAATTAGGGTTTACACATTGTATAATAAGTGGTGGTGAAAAAATTAGAATGAAAATGGAGGTAAAACAACTATTTTAGAGATCATGCTTAATGACTTGTATATTGAGCTTTTAAGGACTTATGCCTTTCTTTGGATAGAATGTATATTCATATGAGATGTTATGATACTTGTACATATGCTTTAGTAGCTTGTACATTCACTTTAGATATTAACCCTTCATGAAATTATGGTTTAGATGTATATGATAACGGTTTAAAGCCCGTTTAGATATAACGTTGCAAATGGTACATTATAGAAATAATGTACTTTGTAATGATGATAGGATGATATTGACTTGACATGTTATGATGTTTGCTTGACATATATAAAGATAGGATTGCCCTAGATAGGTTGCGTGAGCTTGTCTACTTTAGTTATGACATACTAAGATATATAAGTAATGTAATAAAGCAAAAAATTTCCCGTACAATTGTGATCATAGTAAAATAGGTTTTGTATTTGATGAAAATCCTTGGGTTGTTATAGTCTCCACCCCTTAAAGAAATCTCATCCTGAGATTTAATTGAAAGTTATAGTGGTATTGTTTAGAGATAGGTACTGGGTATGAATTTGGTTAATCAAGGTTACAAGTTCACGAGTGTGAGCATTGAATCTAATTATGATGTACACCATAATTATATTTTCCTCCTTTCACACGTCTTACTTATTTCAAGATCTACCTCTTGGCTGATAGCCAATAGAATTCTCTAGATTCTGATAGAAACTGGGTCGATGGAATAGTTGTGTCACTCGATTGTAAGGAATCGTTATTTCATTAACCTTTAAAAGCTCAAACATCAAATAAAGAAATGCTATCATAAGTCTTTATCAAAATTTTCATACCTAGTGGTATTGAAATCATTTGATATTGCATAGATTCTTGTGTGTTTCCTTGTTATTACGTTGCAGAATATAGAAAATTTTTAGAATACGGAGATCATGGAACGAGTGATGTTAAGGAATGATTATGAATTTATAAGAGAGTTGCTAATCATGTGAGATATAGATTTTGAAATGAATAGGTGATGAAGGTAATAATGATAATGTTTAAGTGAAGAAAAGGAAAGTATTTGTACAAACGGATTGAAAGAAACTTGTTTGTACGTATGTTATATATTTAAGCCTATTTATTTATAATTAGTCACTTACAAAAAGAAGCGTCCAACTCCTTATAACTGAGAATTTATAAATTCATAGTTTAGAGATTTATAATTTCCTTATTCAAATGAAGAAGCATCCTAATTCATTTCAATAAGATGATCACAAATCGTCTTACCTAAGCATAGAAACATGATATGGTAATGTGTAGAAAATGATATGATCATGAATGGTTAGACAATATTGAGATGTTGATTGTACTGATGTTCATATAATCGAGGATGAAAATTTGTGTTGCAAAGGTATGAGGAGAGTATTCAGAGTTTGAACATGATAGAATTGACAAACAATGTTGAGTTTTGATATCACCAGATAACAAGATGTAATGGAATTATTACTTTTATTTCATGGATAACTTTACATACGAACTTTACATATGAAAAAGAGTTGATACTTATGTTACATGTCTCGAGATTTAGTTGAGAGATTAAGTGATGTTGGAAAATAGATGTGGATATTTAGCACGAATTTTGATCTTCACTTTCCAGGTAAATTCATAGTTCTAGTTCTTATTTGACTATAGGGATGCATCTTCGTCTTTGTTGCTTGACTTATCGTACCTCATAATCTCTACTGATTATTCCTTTAGTTAAGTTTCTGTATCAAGGGCTATAAATTTCTTTCTTTGGAATGATGAGGGATTCGTCACATAAGCTTTTCTTAGAAACGTGAGAAGTACCGTTGTCTGTTTTTGATGAGCACTAACTTTTGTAATGACCCTTTCATCCCACAGCATGATAAGTTACAGACTGATTAGCAGGTTGCTTCCCATGGCTGGTACCTTTGCTTCTGCAGTTCTGTTCAGATGACCCCCTTGTTGCAATTACGACATTGAAGTGCAAACTCCTGTGTGATGCAAGGTGGCATTCTTGTACACAAAGGGAGTTTCCATGGGTACTTTCTTGGTAGGATATGGTCCTAATAGTTTCTTGTCTTCTATGCTGTTGTTGGTGGTAATCATTGTTATGTTGTTTTTGTTGTGGTTATCTGGGTAGTTATTTTTGTTTAATGTGAGTGTTGAAGTAAATTATTGTTGTTGTGTTGGGATAGTTGTTTCTTGTTTTTTTGTGGTGGGGGTGGTGGTGTTTCCTCTATCTTCAATCTTTCTTTTGTGATCGTTGATTCCTTTTCTTGCTACTGGAGTTCCGCTTGTCCCGGTGTTTTTGTTAGTATTGTCAGTATTTGCTAAGTTAGCAGCTTGTGCTTTCAAAGCAATAGCAACACTGTCAGCAACTAGTTGCCGGATGGCATCCTGAGTCATGGCTGGTGCTGCAGATGTTGATGTTCTCTTAGGAGGCATCTATCAACATATACAAGATGATATAGAATGAGAATCCATAAAATGGTATAGCCATATCACATGTATGAGAATAATTCTTTGGTATTGAAGGATATAACAGAAAGTTTTAGAATTCAAGATAGATATAGAAATAATGGAATGAGTAATCTGATAGGAGGGTTAGATATAAAGGTTTGAGAAAATCGAATGGTCAGAGAATCGTTCTTCATGATATAGGATAGATATTCTCGACATACACAATAGGTATCATAGAATAACGAGGTATAACGGAATCACCATTGTATAAATAACTTGTCTATAAAATTTACATAGCAAAATTTGACAAGTGTCATTATTCATACATCTAATGGTGGGATTTTAGAAAATTGTAAACGATACAGATCTAATATGGTGGTTCTCCCTCGAGTTCTTAGATCTTGTTCAGAAGACTCTTGATGACGAATCTTGATATTTTCCATGATTATTTCTAGTGATGAACGTTAAATTCTTCGGGGACTGGTTTACTTCCTAATGGTCGTGATATGATCCATAATGAATTATCTAACTCTGCGAAGATAGACTCATTAAAGAGATAGTTTGGTGGTGAGGTAGTTGACCTAACCGGTGATGAAGATCCTACTGATGAAGATGTAGACATTGGATTAGGTGATTCAACAGGAGTCTTAGCGCCTTCAGGTGATGAAATCTCCTTGGGAGGAAAGAAACTTCGGGAATCAGACATCGGTGGAGGCACAATAGCTGGTAAAGCAATAATAACTTGGGATGGTGGAATGACATCATATGCTTGTATATACGGATCATCATGTAAAGGTGGGAATAATAGTATGTCCAATAGATACTTAGTAAAATCATCTGAAGAGTTAGGAGAAATGTTTCCTGGTGAGGCTGGGAAATAGTTCAGAATGTTCGTAGAGGAAAAAGTATTCTCATTATCGGAATCGGATGGGACGACAGTAGAATGAGGGGACGAAGACATGACTGTAACAACCCAGTAGTAAATAACATAAGTTATTTATGTAATAGTATAATAGATGTGTATCTTTACTTACTTGTTCCGGAATGTAGTGGCACGGAGGACTTTGATGGCTGAAAAAGAAATGTGGTTATAGTTAAGGTTTTTGACCTTGTTCTCTATAACCATGGCGCTGATACCAATCTGTAACACCCCCATTTTTACAATATAGCAGCAGAAGCTAATCTGGGGTATTACTTCATGGATACAACAATCATAATCATAGAAAACAACTTTAAAAGAGACGTTGTTGGAAAAATTTAGTTATCATTCATTATAATCAGAGTTTTTACAAAATGCAGGTCCCAAAATCTAAAATATTATGTTTTGATTGATAACAGTTCAGGCCACCTTCAAGTCCTTGCCACTCCGTACCGCAACTTGCCTCAATTACCTGAGATAACATGCTAGAAGGGTCAACACAAAATTGAGTGAAATTCATAGGTTTGATAAGCAGTTTGAATACAAGTTATAGTGTGATAATCGTATAAACACAATTATTATGAAAATGATATTGTTATTGTACACCCATTATTAATAATAATTGCAACGAATACAATTATCCTTTGTACTGTGTATTTCCATTACGTTATTTGTAATAATTGCAACGAATACAATTATCATGGGAAAATGGTATTGCATGTATAATGTTATGGTATAATTGCGTTATTGTCTCGTCTAAGCTCATGGCACACAAACTGACTGGTGTATATATATACCCAAATTGATGTGATATATATATAGAGATAATGGCCCTCGGTGTAGGTAATTGCCATATACCTATGAAATTCAAATATAGTGTGTTTGGTTACCTATCCGGCTAACACAAACAGGATTCGTCAATCCCGATAGATCTATCCACAATATTCGCGTTCACCCGTAAGTGATTAATGGTCCATGATAATGAGGGACTTTTGGCATAAAGTAACTTAGACATTAGTTATAATGGTATATCAGGATAGCATATAATCTGGAAAAACACTTGTATTCGTAATTTATAGCATGTATCCCCCTCACGGGTTTATGAAAACATTAAAGAGATTAAAAAGTGAGGCTATGAACTCACTAAGTCTTTGAAAAGTAATCACATTGTTATAAGATAAACGAGTATGTAAAAGAGTTTGTAACAAGCATGTATCCCCCTCGCGGGTTTATAAAACATGTAAATAAGTAAAGGCGAGGTTATGAACTTCACCTGATAGGTAGTTGTAATTAATAATTCCAAATTGAAAGTGAGTCCTTATCACAATTCAATCAGGGAAGGTGTATAGCAAAATGATAGTAACTTCCATGTACGCAACCTGGAGTAAATATGTCATAGTCTGTAAGGTAGATTGTACTCTAGAACTTAGTTCAGTCGAGGTATACTATTGTTATGAGTTTTGGTTGGAAGTTGGAATTATTGTTATCACCGTTCTGGGCAATCATAATCAGAAAGTCATTCAGTAAACGTTTGAGGAGCTAAGGCACTTTAAATCGTAAACCCAACAACTCAGTCAGAACGTAATACCAAGATGAAACCCCTTAATATGAAGCTCCCTAGTATTGTGATACGATATAATCGGTTTTAAGCGTTTGATCAATATTGGGAATTGATAGAGCACCGATTAAGCTATTAATTATAAGTTTTGTCTTGTAATGTTTTGAAAGATATTTTTATACATTTTTCAAAATGTTTACATGTTTGATCCTTGAGAATGAAAAATGGCAAAATATACCCTTGAAGTTTGCACTTTTACAAGTTTGGTCCTTCTAGTTTAAAAGATGTACAAAGTAAACCTTGCACTTTGAAAAGTGACATAATAGACCCTTATAGTTATAATTTTGATAAAATGACATTTTCAGTCCTTTTAGTTATAAGTTTCAGAAAGTTACGATATATACCCCTTACATGGATAGTATTTACAAAAACAATGTTCCGGAATTGCCATGCAAGCTCTATTTTTACATTCCAAAGACATTTTGCAGGTTATTTTACATATTCCAATTTCTATTAACGGTTTGCTTAGCTAGAATCATATGGGTCGATTCTAGGGTTTTTAATTAAAAACGCGTAGGTTTTTATATTCAAATTCTTCAATAATCAATAAAGTAGTTATAATAACATTAGTTAAGCATGTTAGGATAGATTATAACAACATTTTATCATTATAACTTTTAGATTTATGAAAAACATGAAATTAGGGTTTCGGGTGTACGGTTTTGGATCAAAATGGAAAATGAGCATGAATTGAGTTATAAAACTTTAACAAGAGTTTATTTAGGATCATATGAACATTATAAGAGTGTAGGAGCAGAAGTGGAACATCCAGAACCTGGGTTTGAGCTTATAGCTTGGAAATGGGTCGAAATCGGGACTTTTAGCTTCGTACGCCTAGAATAACGACTCCGGGGCTTCAAGGCTTCAATCTTTCACTTCACTTCTGGTCTTAGGACTCCTTAGAACACTTCTTGAGCAAAGGATTGCTGCTATGATGGGTTATAGAGGAGGAAGTGGGGGATGAGTTCAAATGGTAGAGTTCGCCCCCTTTGAATTAGAATGAAGGGTTTTGAGCTCTATTTATACTCGAAAATCCCTTGGAGGCTAAGGGAGCTTTGTGATCTGATCTTGGACACTTGGAGTAGCTAGTAGCTGATGTGGGGAAGCTATTGAATGAGTATTATAAGCTAGAACTTAGCATGGTGATGTGTTTGTCTCTTGGTGGTGCCACGACTAGAACAAGGAACAAAAGGGGATATTTTTAAGCCTTGGTGACCAAGGAGAAGATTGAGGTGCTTGTAAGCAACTAGCACATGTAGTAGGTTATTTATCAAGGTGCTTGATCACATGGTTGATTATAAAATGAGTCAAAAATGAAGGAAAAAGGGGTACGGGTCTAAGTAGGGTTTGGTTATGGTTCATGAGGGTTTTTAAGCTTGCATTTCGTGTGTACATGGTTAGGAATGATAGATTACTGATTATAATACTTGTATTAAGGATTATAATCAAGAATTGATAGGTGGTTTGGTTTTGAAATGGGTGAAAACAAGTAAAATATGTCACGGGTTAAATTAGGGCATGTTTAGTGTTTCTTGGATTTATTTTGTGTATAATTGGAATGAAATGATGAAATGCTGATAGAATATGATTGATAATGTTGTAAATTAAGTTATTACAACTTATTTGAGTGTTGGTTTAGGTTTATGATGGATAAATATCGAGAAACGGGTCATGGTTTAGTATTTTACTCGGGTTAGGGTTTCTAGGTTCCATTTCATGAGATCTTATGAAATGAGGATGATTATGGAATTTAAATGAAGTATATGACTTGCTTGAAACTTGTACTTGATAGATTGTACAAGATTGTTTAGGAAAACGGAGGTGAAACAGCTATTTAGATGTCATGCATTAATGACTTGTACATTATGCTTTAAAGGACTTGTACCTTATTTTGGAGGGAATATGTATTCAAATGAGATGTTATATTACTTATACATGATCTTTAGTAGCTTGTTCATTCACTTTAGATATTAACCTTTCATGGAATTAGGGTTTAGAGGTATACGATAACGGTTTAAAGCCTGTTTTGATATAACGTTGTGAATGGTACATTATATGAGTAATGTACTTTGTAATAATGATATTAAGATATCTTAGGAAAACAAAAGTTGCTCAAAGTTGGAAAATTTATGCATTGGAAAGGTACTTTATTTAAGCTGGCTTTTTAAAAGCTTTGTTATGATTTTTTTAGGGCAAATCGCATAATGTTGGTCACTTGGAATCTGATATAAGGTTTATCAAATTAAACTAATCAGATTTTATGGCAATGAAGTAAGTTTTAAACAGATATATATGAAGAATATAAAGAACAAGTTTAAAACACACAGAAGTACTTTTCAACGTATAGGTTCTTATTTGAATCAGATAAAGAATCTATGACACACCTTGCTTGCTGAATAGAAAGGTGGTTGAATGAAAATTGGGGTGTTATCTCCTTCGTACTTAAACTCTAAGAAAACAAACTACTTATGACTAAACTAAAGCTTCAGCTTCAGTAGTACCGTTCAGTTTGTTTGAGAGATAAATGAACTCTTCAATGTGTATCACATTAATTAGAAGAGATAGCATTTACCTCTCGGAAAATCCTTTCCAAATTTTATAGGTAAAAGGATTAGGGTTTACAAGTTAACCTAGTACGCGTGTCATGCATCCAATGGGTGGTTGAGAAACCATTTAATGCAGACGCACTTTAAAGTACCAGGTACAGTCCTTTAAGGAAAAGTTGTTGTACTTCTATACCAACTTTAGAAGTAGTCTTTTCCAATGAGATTGCTTTATTTCTTTTGACATAAGCAATCTTTTTCCGGCCTTGTAAACCTTCTAGAAGTGAAACAAGATGTTTCAGCTTCTGTTAAGGAGATAGACAACGTTCAACTTGGAATTGTCAACCAAGCTAAACTGAAGCTCTTTCTAAAGGCCTTCTTTAGTTTCTGTACCGCTGCATAAACTAAAGTGAAGATACTTCCCAATATTCTAAGGACCTGAAGAGCTTACTCAAACTAAAAGACTTTAGCTTGAGTAACACTTGGGGGGATTTTATGTTTAAATATACTAAAAGACTAAAGGGCTCAGGAACTGGAACCCAACAATCTCCCCCTATTTGAATATACAAATAGCCTAAGTAAAATCAGTTGTAAGTGAGAAAAATAACTTCTTCTTACACAATTGATATACATTGAACAACATAAATTGATAACCTTTCATTCTAACTTTCATAACAATACATTTACAAAAGATAAAGTTATTACAAAAGATTACATTCTACTGACTCTGCTGCTCAATGACTCTCATCTGCTTGAGTGGATTTAGGTTTCTCTTATCAACTTTAGCAAGCAAAAGGGAGTTGAAGGTCCTGGCATTAGCAACCAGCCTAAGGACCCTTGATGACGCCTGAAGAAGAATTTCTTGTACAATGTATAGCATGGGTATTCCGAAAAATTTCAGTTTCAATCATTCAACAACCACAAACAAAACAAATAAATTCTTCACACCAAAAGTTAACATACAAAAAAAAAAAACAAATTCCAATAAAACAATAAGAAAAAAACGAAAACACAGCAACAAAAAAAAAACATGCGAAAAACAAAAAAACAGCGAACACAACAAACAAAATACACAACAATAGAACATTTCAAAAAACATCAACAAATCACAAATCAAATTCAAATACAATGAAAAAGACATCAAACAATCAAAAGACAAACACAAGCCATACATTCATAACAAAAATAACTACCATACCACAACAAACATTCACATAAAAAAAAATGAACACCTTCAAAATTCTACTAAATTTCAAAACCACCCACGACCCCTCCCCCACCCTCCACACAACGAAAACAATCACTACACCAGAACACACACATCATGCAATCCTAACCAAACCACACACACCACCATCACACAAACAAAACCTATCATATACAATAAACCTTGATTTCACTGGTAACAAAAATCATGTCTATTGGTAAGAGTTAAACAGATCATAACAATGACACATGATTCGTGTAGCACATTGGACAGGTAAATGACTTCATTACGACTGATGACTTAAGCCTTTTGTTTGCTTTAAAGTAGTCATGGATGTTATCAGCATGTTTTCTCTTCTTGTTTGCAAGATCATTTAATTTTTTGAGAGGGCCCTGTTCACTTAGAGGAATATCCAAGTTTATACCCAGTTCTGCTTCAGTTGTGTATGAGTAGTCCATTCTTGTTTGTATCTAGCCATAGATGGTTTTCTATCCTTTTCCAGTTTTGTTGGGACATGCTTTCACTACTTCTCTTCATTCACCAAGGTGCAGATCACTGGCTTTGAAGTTGGGAATAATCTCACTTGTACCATCCCTCTCTATAACACATATAGTGTAATTGGACCCTTTTTGGTCAAGACATCACAGTTGGTGATTCTTGATTCAGCTATTCTATTTAGCATTTTGTCACAGTATCTGTCATACTATAACTTATCATTGTATTACTTGTTTACCACTTCTGGACCAAGCAGATCAACCAATTCTGATTTCCCTTACTTCCCCTACTTGTTTGGCTCTTTAGCTTGGCATCTTCCCTCTAGCTTTCTTTTAATGATTGATTCCTTTTTTAGTTAAATGGATATGCCTTCCATCTTCAGTGATAAATCAAACTTCTTTAATTTCTTTGTTGTAGAGGGTTCGTCCATAGAGCCAGTCACATGAGTTTCATCATCATCATTAGAATCATTGTTAGTACTTTCTTTATCAGCCTCCTCTGAAGACATTTCCTTTTTGCCATTGTCTTTCTTGATATGCTCCCTCTCATGTAGAGAGGAGATTTTTGGTAGACTTTGGAGAGGAGATTGCATTTGAGTAGTGGTTGTGATGATTGGGGGAATTGGTTTTGGTTTGTTAGTTTTGATTGTTGTTTCTTCAGGTTTGTATTCTTTGCACCTTTTCTTAAAAATTATTAAGAGTTAATGGCTTGATTTGTGTTCTTCTCCCCCTCAGCAGGTTGAGTGCCAGCTTGGCCTGCTGAAGGAACATTTGTATCTCCAGTTTTCTTTGATGCAATGGCCTGAGCAAACTGATTTAAGGCATTTGTGACTTTGTTGGGTAGACTTTGAAGAGCATCTAACGTCTTTAGTTTAGCCTGAACCATTTCAACTTGTGATGGCACAAAAAGAAATTCAACTGGCAGTTCCCACTAAAGTGTCTTTAGTTCAACAACTAGTGATGTAATACTTGTGACAGTCTTTGTAAAGTCTTCCAGTTTGGAGGGAATTTCTTTCAAATCTCTTGGTAGCTTAATCTCCAATTCATGAACTTGTTTCTTTAACCCTTTTACTTCTTCACTCAGTTCATTGAACTTGGAGGGAAGATCCTTTAGCTAAGTTGGTAGTGAGCTGCTAAAGTCCTGAGCAGATAAAATCTTTGAAAGTTCAGTTTGTAAAGACTTTACCAAAAGCTCATTGAGTTATCCCACATTGGAAAAAGAGGGTTGAGCTTTAAGGAGAGCAACTTCAGCTTCAGCTTTGTTCTTCTCAAATTCCAGTTTGTGCTTTTGAGACTGAAGAATGAGGACTTGGTTAGTAAGCTCTTGAATTAGAGAAGACCAGGGAGATGAGGATTTAGGAACTGAAGTATCTTCAGTTTCAACATTTGCAGTAGCATGAACTTCGTCTGCCTCCTCATTTTCATCACTGTCATCAACAACAATGATAGGATCATCTTCAGTTGAATCTAGGTCTTTAAAGCTTGGCTGAACACTTGACATCAGTTTTTCTAGATCTTCTAACTTGATTGTTCTTGAGGATTTATCTTCCTCAACCTGTCTAGCAATGGAGCTGGCCCCTTTTCCTATTGTGGGTTGAGTGAGGACAGTTTCCAACCCTTCACTAACAGATTGGGTTTTGTCTGCAAGAACATGTGGGTCAGTACTTGCAAATAATTGATCATATGAAGTGTTTTTGGTCCCTTCATTCATACCCTGTTGTTGAGGTACAAAATCACTAGGAGCAGATTTTCCAGGATCAGCTTTAGCTGTGGAAACTACTAAAGCATCATCTCCTGATGTAGACTCAGAGTGAATAATGAAAGATGCTGAATAAATAGGCTCATTTAAATTAAATGCTGACATACCACTACTGAGCTGAGGGTTGGCTCTTGCTTCACTAGTGACCCCTAAAGAGGTTGGGCCACCAGTTACTTGTTGGTCCTCTTTATGCATTCCAGTATCTACAGGTGTAGAAACTGGAGGTTATGTAAGTTTCATTTTCAAAAATAATTTAGAAAATAGATCACAAAGTTCAGGTGTAGATTGATTGGTGAATTTTACACTAAATATATAATATATTATAAAATATAAAATATATATAAGTCTAAAAATCAACAAGATCAATATAACCGAGAAGTAGTATAGAGTGTTCCCGGGTCGTTTATCCCCAACGAGGCTGGACTGGAAAATCGATACAGTCGAAGATTTGAGTTTGAATGAAGGAATTGATTTGGGAGAGTGAAAAAGTCAAATTAAACAATAACAAATAAAAACGTTTAAGAAAATCCTAAAAATTACTAAATTAAGCTGAAAAACGGGAGCACGAATCCCGAACAAAGGGGGAAAAACCTAAAATCTTTAAAAATAACCCTACGAAGAAATTTTCACTTCTAAACTACTCTACGGGACAAATAACGAAGAATGAAAAAGACTAGACCGAAAACGGAGTTCGTTTGACCCAAAAACGAGTCAAGACAAAATCCCGCACCCGGACCGTTCTTTAAAAAGTAAAAAGTTGTAAAAATGACCCTACGAAAATTTTTAAAATACTTTTAAATTTTTCTACAAACTTATGACAAATAAAATGTTCAAAAAAGAATAAATATTTTTTGATAATTTTTGTATTTTTTTATGAATTAATTAAACTTTTAACGAAATTAAATTATAAAAAATATTAAATGATTACGAAAAATTCTGAAATTTTTACAAAAAATATTAGACACTAAAACAATCCTAAGAAAAATGAGAAACAAAAAAATTGCTTAAGAAATAAGCCCCGAATAAGATTCTACAGACTGTTTATGTGTTTGGGAACAAAATGTAGTAAATACAATTGCCCTTGGGTCTCTAACTGAAATGTCTACCAATGGGCGGCTTGCGTTGTGAGGTTGTGTGTTAAAAGGGGGATCGTATAGTGCGGTCATGGGTTCGAGTTTGCTCACCGGACTCTTGTCTCTCACTTTTTTTTTTTTGAAAACTCAAAAAAGCAATGTTGTTATGCTCTGATAGGCTTTACTACTGTAGTCAACTACTGAACTTTTTGTAAAAAGTGTTAATTATGCTTAAAAATAAGCATTAAGTTGACAGTAGTTATATTGGGCTTAAGGCTAAAATGGCCTAAAGTCCTTTTGGACATTCTGTGTCGAATAAGCTTAAAAATTGGGACTAAATAAGCTAAAGAGGAGTAAACTAATCTAAATAGCTTTAAAAAGTTAAAGCTTAAAACTAGATAAGCTGTTGAAAGCTTTATGAGGACAGAAAGCTAAACAAAGCTTTAAAGGCAAAATATGGGCTTAACTTGTGTGGACCAATATAAGCTTGGGAAAGGCTCTTTAAGCTAAACAACTTTTTATACTAACCTAAAAAGCTATTAAAGCTAAAAGAGCTTATAAACTAATCGGACTAAGCTGAGAAAATAAGCAATCCTACACCTAAGTCATGCTGAAACAGTCCAAAGGCAACTTAAGAGCTTAAAAATAAGCCAACAAATAAGCTCACTAAGGGCTGAAATTCAAGGTGCTTACTAAAGAGCTTATGGGGCTCTTATATTTAAGCCAAGTACATGGTTGAGCACTTTATAAACCAAGTAAAAGAAGCTTAAAAATCTCCACTTTATGCACCAGGGGTGATTTATGCTTAAAATTGGGGCTTATTTGACGCTTGTTATAAGACTGTCAAATAAGCTCAAATTACTCAGAAGATAAGCTAAAACTATTTATTACCCTAGCTTTTGGAAGTTTGTGCAACAATTTTTGACTTTCTTAAAAACTTTTCTGACTAGATGGAATTTGATAGGTGAAAAAAGGGCTTATGGATTTTTTAAATCTGCTACTACAAACACTTGGTGATTTTGACTTAACATGTCAATAAGAACCAAGGGTTTGACAGCTTGGTTAACACCAACTAAAAACCACACTCTTTAGAATCTTAAACTAAAAACTCACAGTGCTTAACTAATAAGAATTGTGGTGTTTATAAAATTCCACAGTTTAAAGAATGGTATAGAAAAACTTTGAAATTCAATTTTGAAACTTTAAAACTTTTAAAAACAGCTTAAACAAGCTTAATAATCTAAACTAAATCTATTTTGATGACCATAACCCAAACCACAACCATTTTGACCCGTTTTAAATGTTATCCCAAACACACCTTTAAGTTTTTGAAAAAATGTTTTAATAACTTGTAGACTAATGTTAACTAAATTTTTAGACACACTAATGATATTTAATGCAATATTGAACACTTAAAAAGTTAAAAAGCCAAAAGATAAGCAATTGAATTTAATGCATAAGCTTAGGACAGAAGTAGCTTGTTTAGACAGATTTCAAAGTTAATGCATGTTAATGAATGAAAATGCATCTAACAAGCATGACTACCACACTATAAGATAATAAGTACAAATAAGCTGAAAATTAGCTAAAATAAGCTGGAAAATTAAGTAAATAAAGCTTTGATAAGTAATTAAGCAAAATTTGAAAGAAATTTACCTTATGTTCCTTTTCACAAAAAGGATTTGGATGACTTAATAAGCTCTAAATATCCTTACCCAGCTTATAATTAAGCTTAACTAAGCTTTACCCCAATAAGCCATCCAATTCAGCTCATTCTTCCTTGCTTTGCTCAACAGTACCTTTGCTCTTTTTAGTTTTTTTTTGAGTAGATGTTTTAGAAAACAGATTATAGACTAGCTTAAATGAGAACTTAAAGAATTTAAGATACGACTTGATACTTAGAACACAATTAACAATCTTCACTGAATTTTCATTAAAGAAGTACAAATACAAAGAAACTTTTTAAAACTAATTATACTTGAAAAAAAACTTGTAAAACTACTTAAAAACTCACTAAAAACTAACTGTTAACTAACTACTAGCCAAAATGGCTTTACAAAGCTTTTATAGGAAAAACGACTAGGCTCTTGTCCTTTTTCTTCTTTCACTTGTGTTTCTTTGAAGACACACAAAGGAGTTGTGTTTGTTGTGTGAGTGGTTTACAGCTTCAATCTTGGCCCTTCAAATTTTGCCTTGGTACTTGTTTTTGGATCATCTTGGGTCGTCGACATGAGCTTGGGGAAAGTTGTTTGGGATTGCAGCTTGGCAATCTTTCAGCTGGGAAAAGGTTAGGGAGGGGGGGGGGGGTGGAAATGATTATCCAAGGTGTAGAAAAGATGCAGGACAAAGGAGGTGAGGCTAACCCGTGAGTTGGTTGGGATTTGAAAAGGGCGGGAAAATGAGGTTTATAAAGGTTGGGGGTGACAGGGGATTAGTTTAGGGGAGTTGTCACTTTTGGTCATCCTCCATAAGTTTATTTAGGGCTTTGCATTCAAGTCTTGGAGTGTTAATGGCGTTTAAAACTTGGCAAAGAACACCCCTCAGGGTTATTATATAACACATTTTCATCTCATGTTCTTCTTGGTGTGTTAAATAACTTTGGGGACTTGTCAAAATAAGTCCCCAAAAGTTATAACATTAGGACCTTGACAGAAATGGCCCTTGGAGTTAAACTTTGGCATTTAGGCAGTTTTCCCCCTTGTCTTTCTTTTTCTCTTTTCTTGTGTAAATATAACTTAGGGGAATTTGCTATTTCAGTCCTATTGTTTTATTTTTTATTCTTTGACTTTCTTTTGGACTTCGACCAATGCGGTTCTGTGACTTTGACTTTGACCAGTTGTCTTTTTTGTTTGACTTTGACTTGCTTGATTTTTCGGCTTCGATTTGGCTTTGTCTTTCACAGTCTTTTCCATTCCATGTTTGGTTTTGTCGTTTTGGCTTTGTTTTTTGTCCTTTTCTTAGTTATCCGTTCTTGCACAACACAATTAGCAAAACAAGCATATATTTGGCATTTTAGTCGTTTTGGTTATTTTAGCTCGTTTTTTTAATGGTAAAAGGTAGTGTACAATTAAGCACATACCATCCAAAAACGCGTGTTCATACTCGGATGAGCCAATTAACTTTTCGTATCTTAACTCTATAATCCAGTGCTTTCTATCAATATTTGTCAGCGCTACATATCATGAACTTGTAAATCTCATTGAACGCATGATCTTCCGTTCATTGCTTCCCGACAGGGAAACAAAAATGCACGAGGCGAATCAATGATTGTATATATGCTTGACTCGATTCTGTTGATATCCTATCTTGGTTTAGTGAGATCAACTGTTTCTGGTTTCTCTTCAATAGCCAGAGTTTGGTAGTCTTTAACCCGCTGTCGAATCACTAAGTTTTGTGTTTACAGTTTAACAGCAGTAGAAAGCATACGTATGTTTGAACTAGGAAAATGATTTAGATAACCTTGAGGAAGCAGCAGATTCAAGTCTCCAAAGTCACTGGGATACAAGTTTCTAAAGTCCTTTTTGGCAATTATGTATTCTTAATGATCAGCTCTGCGCAGTGTGATCACTTTCAGGTAGTCATACCCGTACCAAGAGTAGGCTTTTATTCTAACAACACTGAGTATACGCATGTGAGTTCTGACTACCTTGTGGCTTGATTCAGCTGTGTGTCGGTCAATGTAGAATTTCTGATGATTAAACCACCAATGAGAGATACCACATATGCTCAGGTATGAGTAATTCAACTGTGTGTCGGTCAATGTAGAATTTATGTCATAGGTGCAGACGTCATTGATCCACATATGCTCAGGTACGAGTATTTCAAGTCCAAAGTCTTGATAACGAGCAGCCTTCATCTTGGAAATTGACAAAGATTGTCCGCTTCCCTTACTGCCATAACGTAAATAATCTAAGTCTTTATTGAAAAAGAATTGAGTTTGAATAGTAACATGACCTGGTGGACCACTAAGAGGCAGAGGTTTGCTAATATCAATCCTGACTTGATCACCTTCTGGATTAGCTAGTAAATATGAGCATGTAGCATCTTGTGACACTTTTCCATCTGAAACTAAAGATGAACGACGTCCGGGTAGAAAGGTTTAACGACTTCATAAGCTTGACCTTCCAAATCTGCTTGAGTAAGCTCGGTCTTTCCTATATATTTTGGATAAATACCTGTTCCATAAACGGTCTGCATATACTAATCTTTTCAAGAAGAGTTCTCTGCCGCGAGCTGAACGTAGTAGCTAAGCATTAGCCCAGTGTTCGCAGCTTCAGGGAATGTTGGATGTGGAATAACTAGGCAGGTTTGAGTGGTGGTCTTTCATCATCTGGAATAGGCTTCAACCATTCTAGACTCTGCTTAATCTTTGGAAGATGGGCAGAGTCAGTGTCCTCTGAGTCCGATATATTGGCAGAATCTGGTATAGGAATGTTTTTGACTGGTTGCTTAGCATAAGGACCAGATTGTTGCTTGGTGGAGCTTGAAGGAGCATCTTGAGTGTCAAACTTCTTCCATGCTGATGACTGAGGAGCTTGAGGCAATGACGAACCAGAAGCGCCAGTGTTATGTTGTCTTCTCTTACTGAGATCCGAGTCTGGTGGAGGAGGAGGATGATCTTGATCATCACGGCGTAGTTTGTGTGACTTGTCCTTTTCAGCAAGGAATTCGTCCCTCTGTGCACGTTCCATAGATGCCTCAAGAGCTTCATAGAGTGCTCTGATACTAGATTTGTAAGAGCCAGTTTCAAACATCCTTTGGTGAAGCATTTCTTTCATATCTTCTTCAGACAAGTCTTTGAAGCGGTCTCGAAGGGGAGCCTGTAGAGCTATTTGAACAGCCTCTTTGACATTTTCACGGACTGCTTCATTAATCTTATAAGGCAGATCCATAAGCTCCAAAGTGTCGACCCTAGATCTAAGATTCCAAGTCATGTTATCCAGATTCTTGTTATTCTGCTCTAAATCAGAGAGTTTCTTTTCAAGAGCTGTGATACGGTCAGTTAACTCTGATTCAGTTGTGCTTTGTTATTGTGGAGGAGGTGGTAGGGGTGTTGTTGTTGTCATTGTTGTTGCTATAAGAATTAGTGTTTAAGTGGTAGATGATGCAGGTTTAGGAGGTCAAGATCAAGTACTGGTGTGGACAGTGGAGGAACAGAGGAAGACGCTTGATATATTAGAATAGTAACCATGGAGACCACTTCAGCTTCCACATTGAGTTTTCTCGATTCATCATCAGTGGATATGTCATTAATGAATTGATCCCCAATAGCGTATGCATCCTCCAGATTCTTCATTGACGAGAGAGTCACGTTTGAGCTTAGAGGATCCTCTAGGATGACATGTTCATCAGCCAGAAACTTCAAACTCTCTTGAACCTTAAGGTACAAATCAGCTATGAATTCGTCATGCGTGGGCTCAAGGTCTGGTCCAGCAAGAGCCACACGGCTTATTCCAGGGTCTGGTCCAGCCTGGTCTTCATCCATGTGTACCTGCTCTGGTTGAGGTCGAGACTCAAGAGATTCACCAGGGTCTGATCCAGCCTGGTCTTGGTCAAGTTCTGCAGTCTTTTCCTCGAGTTTCACTTGATTAGTCACATCCTCTCCTAGTTCTTCAGAAATCTGTAGTATCTCAGTATCACCTCCACTGTTTGTCTTATCCAATTCAGCCCTAGTTTTAGCATCTGTAGGAGACGTAGAGTCACGAACAATATTGGCAGATGTGTCATCCTGTGGTTGTGCAGATTGTCTAGTTGATACCTCTTCAGTAGCTGGAGTCCGCCTTTGGAATATGAATTAGTCCATGGTGCTTCTCCTCTTTGGGGTGCGTAGGGCTAGTAGAGATTGGACAGCTTGTTCTTCAGTGATGATGGCTTTACCCTTGCCTTCTAATACAGGGAGTGGTTGGATAGCCTCTGCAACAGGTTCTTGAATTGCCACACCTCTAACATGTGCATGAACCTGTGGCTGAAACAATTCCAGACTCATCTGAATAGCACATTCCATATCATATTCTTCACCTACACCTTCTTGTTCAGGTTCAGGTTCAGGTTCAAAATGTGTTTTTGTTCTTCTCGGTTCATCAACCAGCTGGAAACGTGCTCTCTCTTCAAAGTGCGGACACTTTTGCCAACTAACCCTTGCTGGCTTTTTGTAGTGGTGTAGCCTTGGTTGACTTTTCTTTGGCAGGCTTCGGCTTGGGTGGCTTAGCAGTATAGGCCTTAGAAGGTTTTTCCTTGGCTACTTTTGGTTAAGGTGCAGGTGCTGGTTTGCTTGACTTCTCGTAGCTGCATTGGCTTGGGTTTGTTGCTGCTTAGGTGCTTGCAGATTTCTTCTTTCCTTCCTTTGGGGTTGCAACTTTTTGATCATGCTTTGCTACCATTTCCATGTAAGCATTGTAGTATGATGCATTCCTGATATTGTTTGAGATCAGCTCGTTAGGAATTGGCATTCCAAAGACTTCATCTTCTTCGCCTTTGGGAACGAATTTGAGATTTCCAAGTCGGAGATCGTTTTCAGCAATTTGAAACGGAGAGGATGTTGATCTTTGGTGATATGTTATGAATTTTCCAAGTGACAGAATGATTAACTTTAGATGAACCGACAATAAGAATAATGTGTAGCCCTTGTCTTTTCCTTAGCCTTTTTAGTGTGGATGCCCAGATTGGCCATTTCAGTAAGGAAACGTCTGGATTGCTTGTACAAAATCTCCACTGAGTTAACATAATCAACTTTAGAGATGGTATCATTCCCCAAACTGATTCTAAAGAAATGGATACTCTAGGCCCTATAATTGCCATGTTGTCTTGCCGGTGAGACATTGGTTGATCATAGATAGAATTGCTCTCCAAGGCTGAGACAGGTTATTCACCGTCATTCTTGACACAAAGTGAATAACCTTTGTATACCCTAGTTCATTCACAAAGTCCATAATAGCTTCACCTAACGGAGGTGACACAAACTGGTGAGTTTGATCAATGGGCGTTATTTCTAAAGCTTCACTCAGAAGATTTGCATCCAATACAAATCGGGTTTCATCTAGCTCAAAACTGTAAGTTCGAGTCTTTGCCTCATATGTAAGCGTGTTCTAGAATTGTTGAATGTAAATAACTGAACCGAGGCTGAGGCCGTGAACGCCCTAAAGAAGTTTGTGTTCTGTAAGATATCCTCAGTGATCTGAAATGATTGGATTCTATTTGATTCTTTTGGAGTTCCTAAAACTTAGTTTCTCTTCCAAGGGCACCATGCGCAACAGGAAAGTATTATTGAATCATCAGATCTTGTAGGAGCTGAGCGTTTGAGAAAGAGAACATTATCATTAGCCATTGGTCTGCATTAGGATATTCAACAGAGACAGACGGTAATGACGATTTATCTGATGTTAGATGAGAAACCTGACAATGCTTCGATTGATTTGGTATGATTAAGTCCTACGTTGGTCTAGAATATTCGTAATGAACACAAACAGGTAACAAGCCCAGATGGGTGTTGTAACTTTCCGTATTTTAGGTCATTTACGACGTCATAAATTTTACTAATTTTTTTTTTCGTAAGAGTTTTACTTTTAATTTCTTATTATATATAGTTAAATCGCGTAATATAAAAATAAACAATCTAGCGTAAACGGATACCAAACTGAATTAATGTTTTCGCCCAAAACAGCAATTATATTTTTTTACGAAGTAATAATCAACTTTTTATTTTTTATTGGTTACAGGTAAAATTATTAGTTTTGCGGATAAAGTAAGTTTAGGCCCATACAGACCACAATAATAAATTATCGCTTCAAAAAATACCCACATTTATACCCAATTCATAAAAGTTATAAACAATATATCATGTGCTATTATCATTTTTTTTTGCCGAAATTTATAGCTATGTTTACAAAGAAATTTAAGGAAAATTATCCAAGTAGTCTTTGTACATCCCCCCTCCCCCTTCATCTCCATTAACATGGCACATACCATGTTTCTTTGACTCAAGACATGAAAACAGAATCCCCTAAAAAACCCTCTAGGTGTTTTGTTGAACACTATTGGTAAATTTTGACCAAGACTTCCACATATAAGGTTGAAATGTAACTAGAAAGATACACTTACACAGAAACATTAGCAAGGAAAATCAACAAAAAACCTCCTTTCCATCTATATTGCTTCGGCATACCCACCATAGCCCCCAAACCAAATCCATACTAAATTTTATACAACCCATACACTCCTACACACATCCATCCTAAGATATTCTAAGGTGATCCCAAGCATTGGCTAACCATATTCAAGTGATTATCAAGAAAAGGGAAGCTAGGGTTTTCACTAGGAAAACTAGGGTTTTCATTTTTGCAAGCTTTGGATTTTTATCTAAACAAGGGTTTAGATTACATTGTTTCATCATCATACACCATAAGGTCATTAGAACCCTTTATGTACTTTCATTATTCATTTTAAGCATTGTATGTTCTATTGTAGCTTGGAATCACCATGTTAGGATTTTTAACATGTAATATGGAAGTTTTTACTTGTAATGATCATTTTGCACACTATTATATATATTGTTGAGATATTGCTAATATCATGTTAAAAGGGTATGAGTAAAGTATTTACCATATATGTTGGTGTAAAAATAATTAACTCACAAAAGTAGAAGGTAAAAAACAAGGTTTAAAAATGGGATTCATCAAAGGCTCACATCTAAGATCTGTCCATAATTCGTATCATATAACACTTTATTTTATCTTTTTATAAAGTAGTTTGATATCACGACGATTCGAAATAGGTAAGAAAACTTGTTCAAACGGATTTATTAACGAAAAAGTTTGAGCGGGGAAACGAGGTTTATATAATTCTATGGTATAAAAATCCAGCATTTGTTAAGTTATTGGTTTCTAGTCAGGATTTAAGATGGTATTTGCGGCATTTTGAGTCCGTTTCGGCCTCGGGGGGGCCGAAAACAATGAAAGTCGTTCGGAAGTCGTATTACTTCCCCGCGAGGTTCTTTAAGTCTAAAGCGAGTCTGTTAGTGATAACGGGTCGTAAGGCTGGGGCAAAATCTGGCTTTTTGGTATTTATACACTGATCAGATCTGTTGCGATTACTTTTTTCGCCTCTTTTCTGGTCGAGTTACGGGAGTCTCGGACAGAATGGAAAGATGGTTTCAAAATATCGTTAGCAAAAATTTTCTTATAGAACACTACATGAGTACACTAATAATACTACAAGTTGTAATAAACACTACCAGGAGTATATTATATTACTACCAGTAGTTATAAAACTATAACTACCAGGATAACCTACTAATACTACCAGGAGTAATAACTATAACTTACCAGGAGTACTACAACATTACCGGAGTAACTATACCCTCTCCTAATGGAATAAAACTAAATTTACATTATTCAGATATTTATAAAATGTTTTACAATTATAAATATGGTTTTCACTCAAACATTAGATGAGTGTTATTAGGCTAAATAGGACTTATGCATGTAGCGAGATTTACTCAATGTGATTAGTACTTATACGACCTTAAATTAAATAGGTTGCATTCGACGATTTGCGTGACGCATTATTTGTGATACACTTGGCATTTGCTCACTCAAGGTGAGTTCATAGTCTCGCATTTCAATCTTTTTAATGTTTTATAAACCCGCGAGGGGAATACATGCTCTTTTACAAACTCATATATTTTACTACAGTACAATTACCTTTCAATACTTTGTGAGTTTCATAGTATGCATTTCAATATTTTCATTGTTTTATAAACCCGCGATGGGAATACATGCTCTTTTACAAACTCCTTTATTTTACTTACAGTTCAATTACCTTTCAATATTTGTGAATTCATTAGTCTGACATTTCAATCTTTTTAATGTTTTTATTAAAACCTCCGCGAGGGAGAATACATGCTCTTTTACAAATCATATATTTTAATACGTTCAATTACTTTCAAATACTTTGTGAGTTCGTAGCCCCTTTTTCTACTACTTGCTTTATTAAATACGGGGGAGATTACATGCTTGATTTCTTTGGACACAAGTGTTTTTAAAACTGTATGCTATTTCCTGATTACATTATTGCCTAAGTTACCGTATTGCCATTTAAGTCCCCTTTTATCATGAACCGTTAATTACCTGCTGGGTATACGCTAGTGTTATGGATAGATCTATCGGGACTGACCATCCCCGTCTAGGCTGTGGTTTCTAGTTGTCCTTTGGACGCATTTAAACATTTGAAGAAAAATTCGTACGATGTTTGGCAAATCTGTTTGAGAAATTCGTAGGATGTTTTTGTAAATCTGTATCCGTTGTTGGGGCAACAATTACCTCGAGTACTGGTTTGATTACAGTTTATTACGTTAAGGTTCGGTGTCATGAGCTTAGGGCAATAATATATCATTAGACTTGGTGAATTTGTTTCTCTTGTCTACCTTACTTGTTTTGGACTTCGGAATACGTACTTAGTCCACCATTACTTCGATCTTGTGGTCCACTACTGAACATTACTAGATTTATTAAATCACTACTTGGATTTCGGAAATAACACTTTTAAATGTTGTAACGCTACTTTTCTTCTGAAATATTTCTTAAATTATTTCAATACTGCTTTTTACTACATACCTTATGAATTCACAAACATTTTTGTTGACGTTTTTAGCATGTATTTTAAGGTAGTTACTATTTTGCTAGTGGAGCTTTAGGAGCATTCGAGTCGCTGCGGATATATATATTTTTGGATGGCTTAATAACTTGTGTACTATTTGACAAAGTTTTGACAATGTATTCTAATACATTATAATTGGAACCTGTGTAACTTAGATTTTTACTAAATTGAATGTGACATTTTATTAAACGTCTCTTTTGAGGTCGTTTTCTATGACTTGTGCGTTTTGACTATGAAGTAGCACCCCATTGTTACCATTCCGCTGCGACCAGATTTTGGGGGTGTTACAGGTGTTAACGAGGTAATTATGCCTTTGGATTGGGCCTTGAGAGGGTATTGGGACTAATGGGCCAAAACTTTGAGATTTAGGCCTAAACCGCTACCAACTTGGCGCCAAACCGATGTGAGGAGAGTTAATCATCCGTTGTGAGGCAAATGATCAACACAGCTTGTAGCGTGGATTTGATCAAACCGCCATTAGAACCAAACAGCTTTCATGTTAATATTAATATTCATTTTAATCAAACCTACTATGATACAAACCTGCCTGCGAAGCATTTTATTTATTTTAATCAAACCGCCATGACCAAACAACTACGAATATTTTATTCATTTTAATCAAACCGCTATGACCAAACAGCTACAAATATTATAGTCATTTTTAATCAAACCGCTATGACCAAACTGCTACGAATATTATATTTATTTTTAATCAAACCGCTACCAGTTAAGAAAAATTCGATATAGCGGTTTGGATTATTTTAATAATAAAAATAATCTTCATTAATCGTACCTTTAGGGGTTTGCTGCTCAAATAAAAATATTCAATAACTAGTCAAATCGCTATCATGCGTCTAGACAAACCGCTTTCATGATTTTTATCAAAACCACTATCAGAATATTTGAAAACCGCTATCTAGGTATATTCAAAGTAATCCGCTATCAAGCATCTTTAATCAAACGACTATCAAGAACAAGTGGCAAACCTCTACCATTTACATAAATGACAAATGTATTCGACTACATTTAATGCATACAGGAATGCATATGAGTGTTTCCGGACACTATTCCTTAGTGATTCCAATTAAATACTACTCCTTATAACTAAACAAACAATATCATTGCTATTAAAAGTCAACATACACTCAAAATTCATCACATTGGATTATTAAGGGATTCGGGATCAAACTTGGACATCAAACTAACATTAACTACTTCTAAACAACATATCCCAGCAATAAAAACACTAATCTAAACACTCTATGGCATTTTGATTGAAAATCGAGCATAAAAACTATAATCATGGCATTCAAATTGTGATAGATATAAAACCTGATTGCACTGACTAGTGTTCCATACACCTATGTGCACCCTCCTAAATCACCAACAAAATTCTATTCATAAAATTTAAAGTTTGATGATATACGATCTAGAATGAAACATTTTGGGTGTGTTTTGGATCGTTTAACTTCTCCTAAGACATCATCTAATAGCAGTGAACAAAGTTTTCGAGTTAGCTTAGCAAGAAATCCAACAGAAATCGAGAATCATTTGGAATGTTCTAGGTTGCGGTCTTGCGTTTATTGTGATGGTGAGTGTGGTTTTTGTATTTGATCGGTTTTGAATGATTTCGACCAAACGGACAAAATCGATACCCTTTTTACCTTAGTATGGGTTGGCAATTTCAGCCCTATGGTTTCTAATATTAGTATTTTTTGGTTTTAAGTATTTTAAGGGTTAAGATAAGATATAAAATTTACACAAATGGTCCCTATATTTTAATAAATCAAAGAAAACATTTAGCACATTGCACTTAGGTCCCTAAACTTTATAACAAGAGACAAAGATGGCCTTCCATTGAGTTATACTACAGTAACTCTCCTTAAATTATAACCACTTTTATTTTTAAATACAAAAAACCTTTTCCATTATTGATATGTTGTGAATAGAAAAACTCCGGTTTGATGTCATAAACTTGAAATCATTCTCCTCCTCAAACAATGAACTGTTTTCTATTGAAAGAGTTGTAGTCGTTGTTTGAGTTGAAAAGTTTATTTTGAAGAACCTGAATTGATGAAATTCGAGCAACACTTTACCACCGTGATTATTTCGAATAAAAAATTTTTTTTTTTAAGGATCAATTAAGAAGAAAAATTATTTGGTTTATAAAAAGGAAGACTTCTCTTTGAAAGAGGAGAAAACGCACTGTGAAACGAACATTTAATCTTAGATGCTCGGAACATTTATGCTGACAATTACACACTCTCAATCCCCATCCCAACAATTACAAATACTTTTAAAATCTCTACCAATATTCTTTTTTTTTATTAAGTAATCGTGCCGAGAAAAATTAATTGCCCGTTGTTAGGAACAACTGTCTTTTTGGCGACATGCATTCCTCAGATTGAAAAGCGGGTTGCAGTCAGAAATAACAGCAAACCATGAAGACATGTTTTAAAAACATTTTGAACTTCCGCTCGAACTTCATTTAAAGACCCGTGTCATTATTGAACGGCATTTCTAGGTCCGTAAATGTTATCAATTTATAGAAGACATGTCTTGAAAAATATTTTTAGTATTGTCTAATTTTTTGATTTTTATGGTTTTTATAGGTTTTATATTTTTGTATTTTGTTTTTGTGTTTAATTATATACAAATATACATAGGATATAGGAAGACCATCCTTTACTCCTCTTCTCCATCCTGAAGACGTTTAAGGATTTTTGAAGTCATACTCTTCATACCAAGACGCGGGAGAAGGAATTCGAACCGCTCTTTAGGTAATGCCTTGGTGAATATGTCTGCAAGCTGATAATCTGTCGTCATGAAGTACAATTCAACCCCACCCTTTTCAACCTGCTCTCTAATGAAATGGTGTCGGATGTCAATGTGCTTGGACCTGGAGTGCTGGACATTGTTGCAGCAGAGAGCAATAGCACTGTTGTTATCACAATACAGGGGAATCTTATTAAAGGCAAAACCGTAGTCTATCAGCTGTGACCTCGTCCAAAGTATCTGAGCATAGCATTCAGACATGGAAATGTATTCAGCATTTGTGGTTGAGATCGCAGTGCTCTTATGTTTCTTTGATGACCAGCTGATTAATTTATCTCTAAGAAATCGAGCACTTCCTGACGTACTTCTTTGTGTATCCTGACAAACTGCATGGTCCGCATCCGCATAGGCCGTTAGTGCCATAGCGGTGTCTTTCGGATACCAAAGTCCCTAACTAATGGTTCCTCTGAGATACCGAAAGACCCGTTTAAGTGCTTCAAGGTGCTTTTTGTTAGGCGATGCCTGATACCTAGCACACATGCATACTACGAATACAAGGTCGGGTCTGCTGGTAGTGAGGTACATTAGGGAGCCGACCATACTACGAAATAGAATATGGTCAATTGGAATCCTTAAGGGGTCCTCATCCAGTTTAAGTCGATCCACCATGGGTCTATCAATAGGGTCACACGAATCCATCCCAAATTTCTTTAATATTTCGAGAGCAAATTTAGATTGGTTAATAAAAATGCCTTCAGGATTTTAAGAAACTTGTAAGCCTAAGAAAAAATAAATTTGTCCCATCATTGACATTTGGAATTTAGAACTCATCTCATTGGAAAATATGTCACATGCTTTAGGATCGGTCGAGGCAAATATGATATCATCTACATATATTTGAACAAGAAGAATATGTTTGCCTGTTTTCCGAGTGAATATTGTCGGGTCAACTGCACCCTTGGAGAACTTGTTCTCCAGAAGAAACCGTGACAAGGTGTCATACCACGCCCGAGGAGCCTGTTTTAAACCATACAAAGCCTTCTTTAGACGATAAACATGTGTCAGATGGTCTGGATCAACGAATCCCTCTGGTTGACTAACATATAATTCTTCCTTTAACTCGCCATTAAGGAATGCTGTCTTGATATCCATTTGATAGATGATCATGTTTTTACTAGCGGCATTGGCAATGAAGATTCTTATAGCCTCGATGCGTGCAACCGATGCAAAGGATTCCTCAAAATCAATTCCATCCTCTTGTCGATATCCCTTGGCCACCAACCTTGCCTTGTTTTTCAGAACATCATCGTACTCATCAAGCTTAACTTTGTAAATCCACTTGAGAGCAATAATCATGACACGGTCTGGTTGAGGTACTAATTCCCATACTTGAAGTCGATCAAATTCGTGAATCTCATCTTGCATGACTTGAAACCATCAGTCTTCAGTTATGGCAGATTTGAAGTTCTTCGGTTTGAATTTTGATAGTACAGAGTTATACAAGCACCACAAGGCATCAGTTGCAAGTTGTTTTCTGGTGGATACAGGTCTAGAGGGATTGCCAATGACGTTATTAAATGGGTGATCCTTGCTCTATTTTACGAGATAATGATGTGTTTGAGTGACATAGGTTGATTCTGCTGAACTAACATCCCTAGATGATGATGCTTCAAAACTAGGTTCCGGAGCAAATACGTTTACGAAGGGATCGTTGTCAACAGGAACAAACTGATTTTCTTCCATGATAGTAGATTTAGCTGCAACTCCTTGTTGTAAACTTGGAGATTGTAATGCCAAAGATGACGGTAAATGACTTGGAGATGGTGCATCTTGATCAATGGTAGTAGATGAAGGTATACTGGCTGAGTTGACTGGGACTGGAACTGCTGGAGCAAGGGAAACCAGTCTTTCAATACGAGGAGGTTCTAGGTATTCATCGAACATTGGTTGGAATAAAATCTCCAGTTCTTTATTTATGGGGGGGGGTACATAAGGTGCTGCAGGAACTGGATTGGGCACGAGCCCTGAACTTATCTGTCCAGATGTCAGAAAAGTAGGGGCGAGTCATGTGCTGAGTTGCATAGGAGCCATTGGCTCAGATAGCTCATCGAATTGAATGTGAATAGTTTCCATAATTCGTCAGGTTCTTTTGTTGTAGATTCTGTAACCCTTCATGCTTGGTGCATAACTAACGAAAATTCCAATATCAGCTGTTGGTTGTAATTTTCCAAGATCCTCGCTGTCATTAGTAGGGTAACAAAGAGAACCAAAGACTCAGAAAAAGGTAAGATCAGGCTTCTTATCATGCACCAGCTCATATGTTTGTTATGACGAGTCTGAATGAGGGATCGATTTTGGGTGTAACAAGCGGTAGCAACAACTTCTGCCCATAGAAACATCGGAGCCTTGGAAAATATCAGCATTGTCCTAGAAGCCTCCACAAGAGTACGGTTCCATCTTTCGACAACGCCATTCTGCTGTGGAGTCCTGGGAACTGATTTTTGGTGAAAATGTCGACACGTTCATAATATTCAGTCAGAACTTGATTAACAAATTCCGTGCCATTATCGGTTTGGATGTATCTCACAGTTTTATTGAGACCGATTTGTATTTGCTTTAGAAACTTGATGACGACCTCTGGGGTTTCATCCTTCGATCTCAAAAACTTAACCCAAGTAAACCTGGAATAGTCATCAACTATGACTAAGATGTATTTCTTCCCATTTATTGTTTGCACTCACATTAGTCCATATAAGTCAATATGAAGGGTATTAAGAACTTCCAAGTTGGTGTTTTCAGTTTTGGGTGTGTGGGTATGCTTTTTGCTTTTACCTAGTTACCATGCTGAGCAGAGATGATCTTTCTTAAACTTTAATCTAGGTAGGCCTCTTACTAAATCCTTTCTTGCGAGGTCATTGACGGTACCGAAGTTCAAGTGGTTCAAAGGATGATGCCATAACCATGATTTGTTCTTGTAGGCTTTGGACAACAAACAGATTGGGGAGGACTTCATCATGTCTTCAACCGAGATAGTGTACAAATTAGAACCATGAGAACCTTTAATTAATTCAACACCATATGTATCTCGAACATAACATAAATGCTTCCTGAATGCAACTTCCAGATCAGAATCGCAAAATTGTCCGACAGAAAATTGATTGTGTCCCAGTCCTTCCACATAGTATACCCTAGAGATCATACTATCACCAATCACGTAATCTTCATAACCCATGATAGCACCAAAGTGGTCATTCCCGAATCTAACTGTCCTGATAAACTTTTTCATGAAATTCCTTAATCGTGAGCGATCCCCCGTCATATGTTTTGAGCAACCTGAATCCAAATACCAAAGGACGATCTGTACGACCTGCATTTGAAAACAGACGAAGATGGAGAGTTTAGAAAGTTAGATCCCCAATTTTGGTTGGGTTCCAGTTGGTTAGCATAAGCAATTTCCTTACTCTCAGGTGGAGTGGGAATGCTATCAGGAACTGCCTGGTACGGTTGGTTTTTATGTTGGTATCTAGTTAATGGTTTCTGAAATGTGTTACTTAATTTCCTAGTTATCATAGTTTTACTAGTACTAACGTGTTCCGTTTGCTTAGCAGGCACAACTTTGGATTTAGTGAGCCTAGTTAAAGGGCACTGTTCTCCTAAAGTGAATGTCCTTCCCGTGGGTATCCATTGATAACCTACATTGGTAAGTATTTTGCATGTTGGTTTCCAAACTTGCTTGACTTGCTTAAGTTTCCAGACTTGCAGAACTTTACGCACAACATTTTTAACAAAGGGAGATGCATTCACATAATTTAAATAATTAACCACATACATAAAGCATTTTTTACATGTGTTACAAACAGAGCGAGAATTTGAATTAATTACAGTACGCTTAGAGCTAATACTAGAATCAACACGATTCATGGTTTTCAAACTAGACTTATTGGTCCTAGGGTGTTCTTCTACATTCTTCTTGTTGACACTCTTAGCCGGCAAGATCCTATTTTTCTTGGTATTGCTCCTAGGCTGTGATCCTCTAGCATCGGTGCAACTGTTTACTCCTATAAAAGGAGGCAGAGGGACATTAGTCTTCTAAATGTTCAGTTGCTCTACATGTTTGTGTGTGTCACTATTTGATGTTTCACATTGGTCCTCAAAAGTAACTTGCTTTTTCCTAGTTAAGGGGGTAGCATGATGCTTTTTATCTAGTGGATTGAAGTCTTTCGGATAAGTGCCAATCACATATTCTAACAGTTCCTGAGAGTGTTTAGTGTAAAGACAAGCAAATGCAAGTGAGCTATCTAATGGTCTTTCAACCTTAGCTTCCTCTATGATCTCGTGAAGGGTTTCCACACTATCCTTAAGGTGTTTGAGGTAATTAAGATGCACTTCCCTATTGTTCCTATTGCGAGGGAGAATTGGTTCAACATCTAT
>BQNB010021623.1:0-56564 GCA_026074375.1 Tanacetum coccineum | reverse complement strand
CCTCTAGTGTAAATAGGCAATTTAATCTCAACCATTGGATGAGATGAAGATGGAGGGTGGGGATGAGTCCTCCGGTATCCAAGAAAACTTTGGTATCCAAATGAACCTAAATCTATATATAAGGGCTAAAATATAGTTGATGATTACTCATCGTCCTTGTTCATTCACTTACTAAAATTCCCAAACAATGTTTTAGCGAGAAAACAAAGTGTTTCATTTTCTTTTAGCGAGAAAACCAAATCAGTTTTGGTGACACTTTGGATTCCACATAATCTATGTCGTTAAAACAAAGCTTCACAAAACTCATGAACGAACAGTGGTTGAAAATAGATTGCGGGGATAATTTTTTTTTCACAACAACAACAAAATGCGAAAAAAAGCTAGTATCGAAATGATAAATCGAGTATTCTTACTTAGAGATGAAGGATTTGTAAGGTTTTAAAGTGTTGAATGTTGGGTTTAGTACATGGGTGGGGGGCAATTTGAGTTTTCGGTGAAGGGAATTTCGAGAAAAGGTCAAAATCAAAAAAAAAATACACAAAAATCTCATCTTCTCGGGCCAGCCATGGAGGGCACCGCCCCCATGATATATACATGCATCTGCCCCTATGAACGAATGGTACCAAAAATTTTGCAACTACCGGGATAAATGTCATCTTCACATTTCATTTTTTTAGCGGCGATATTTTATTAAAAAAGCTAGTAAGAAGTTAGACTAAAAGAAGATTACATAGAAGAGATAGCATCTAGCGGGTCTTTTAATCACGCTACCAAATTTACATTAACATTCTTACATCTATTATTCACCCATACCCATGTTTAAAAAACAATGTTGTCAAAAATCAAACCTTTTATAGGCTTCTTTACCGAAAACAAAAGAGCATTCCTATAAGTCCATATATGTCGTTACTCGTATATGTTTGGTAGTACTAGTACTACTCCTACAGTTGAAAGAATTGATAAAATAGAAAGACAAATCATTGATATGAACACTGAAGTTTTACAATCCTCCTATGCAGAGTACCTAATTATTGTAGTGTTGTATGGGCAAGACTCGGGGGATTAATATTTCTCAAGAGGAATAGTGAGGTAGGTTCGAATTGTATGTCACTAAGATCAAAGGGTTGAGAGAAGAGTCTTTTTGTGTATTTATGATTTTTTAGAAAGCAATTAAAATCAATAATTTGAGAGAGGTGGTTTTAGCTAAACTAAACTACTCCTAATTATGCAAAAAAATGTAAATTGGTGAGAACTTGTATAGGTAAACAAATGTGCTCACTTAATCATGCACTACTCCCTAATTTATCTACCTAACCTATTGTTTTGTCACCCTTGTTAGGGTAATGTGAAGTATTCCCTTTATTCGATTGCGAGTTGTTCAGAAATGCATCTACGTGACCACATAAGTAAGGGCTTTTGAAAATGCTTATCCTACCCTAAATCATGCACATTAATAACTTATCTAATTATCTTACCAAAATGGATTCACTTAATTAGTCACGTTTCACTAGACATCTATGTTAATGTAATATATTATGACTATTTTTTTAATGCCTAATGTGCACACCACTAACAAGAAACAATAGATCAAACTTTACAAGTAGGTTTCATGCAATCAAATGCAGACACAATTAATTTAGCCTAACATGTTAACAAGAAGAAAAGAAAAACAATTAATCAAACAATATATAGATATATTTGAATGATTAAAAATTGAATTACTTAACTTCAATTCAACATGTGATTATATGAGTAACAAGGGCTTAAAAAGCCCTAAAAATGGCCTATGAGATCAGCTCTAAAACCCTCTAAGGTTTCACACACGAATTACGAAAATAATGAGTTTGTATATATAGTAAACAGGGTGTGACAGTGGTCATATTGTCGTGACACACCGTCACCTACTATCGATATCGATTAGGGTTTTTCCACCGTCATACTTGTGACGTCGTTACAACGTGTTGTGACGGCATCGCCTTGATCTCGTGACTTCGTCATGAGCTTTTGGTGACAACGTCTCCACAAACTGTATGGTCACAAAACTTTACTTTCTAGGCACTATTGGTGACCCCGTCACCATGGTGGTCACAAAGCTGAAAAGTTGTATTTTTGCCTTGTTTCTTCTCGAATCGAGCCCAAGTCACGTGTATTCCATTCAAGTGCTTCCCAAATGCTAACAACATAAAAAGAAAGGATTTAGTGCAATAATAGAGCATATTTTCATGATTTAGGGGTTAAATGACCTCGAAAAAGTATATAAAATGACACCTCATCAATCTTGTCATCCTCCTACTAGATCTCGTAATATTTAGGAATTCCTTTACAAATCTTCAGCATTTATAGTTACCTCATCTGTCTTTGCTTTGTATTCTTTAGTTAAACGATCTAAGATTAATTTTCCCGTGCTCTAAAGCTTTCGTTGCATGAGTCTGAGAGTCATACTTCTCTTTTGTCTTGACAAGTGTTAACCTAAGTTAATTTTTCTTCCCGTAAAGCACCTATTTGCTTTACCTAAGCATTCCAAAGTAGAATCGAGATTTTACTCATTATCTATAAACTCATAGCCTTCCTGAGTTTTACTTATAGATATTGAGCTTTACTTAATCTATAGATTTCTAGAAATACTATCACTGAAGTATTCCACGTTTTTAAGAAGTCTTGCTCGTTGTATTGGAATGAGGTACACGCCTTAATTCATCAAGACTCGAGAACTTAAGGCTTTAGTTTTCTCGTATTAGGAATCTATCATATTTATTTAAATTCTGGTAGAAATGTTCTTCTTGTGATTGGCCATGAAATATTTGATTAATTTATCATAGATAGATATTTTCAATTAGAGACCCTTGTTACTTTGAACCTCCTCGTTGATGGATTGCATCAAAGTTCAAACTAAAAAGTTTTATGAACATTTTCTTTTACTTCACTAGTTCTATTTAAATAACCCATAAAGTATGATCATCATTGTCAAACTAAATAGATTATTTATTATTTATAGATACTTATTTAGGATAATTACCAAGTTTTCTAAAACTTATAAGTTTATATGTTTTTAAACGGTAAAATCCAGATATATTAAATTTCATATTAAAGATTTTGAAAACCTAAAAAACATTAAATTAATAGTTGTAAAACAAGCCCTAAACAGGCGAACATTCACTTTTTAAATTACAGAAATTTAATTCATTTTAAATCCTATATCCCAAAATTTGATGCACGATTGTAAATATTTCACGCCTTTGATGAAGCTTCAGGTTCATCTTCTTTAGAGCTTTATGTTGAACTGCAATCATCACAGCTATAAGGCATGCCTTCCTTCGGAAGCTCTACAATAAAAACATTATAGGTGTTATCCCAATACTTTAATCCATATAACAACAAGAATAAGCTACCAATAAGCCATGAGGCACGAGATAAGCAAAGAGGAAAAGAGAGAAAAAAAGGAAGGAATATTATATTAGAGGAAAAGAGGTGAAGGGTTTTCACACATACAAATGAAGACCAACATTCTCTCCATGTGTGGAGAGGGTCCTATTTATAGTCCAAGGAACCCTAATGGCGTATGGACTCTTTCTTATGGGCTAGGCTTGGCTTGGGCTGGGCTTTAGCCCAAAACATGGACAATATTAGCTTAAAGTCCAAGCCCGTTGAACCCGACTAGCCTATTATATAACAAGACTATTTATGACTAAGACGACCGATAACATTCTTGTTCAACTTATATAGAAATAAGGCTAACAATCTCCCCCAATGTTGAGGTATTCTTTGATCACCCCAATGTTTACGTTCTTGATGGAGGTTATCTTGGTTTGACTTTTTCCCCCTGATGTTGAAGATATGACTTTTGAGCTTTGTCTTCTTTGGTCTTGTCTTCGTCTTTTCTTGTTTGTAATGGCTTTGTTCATTCATGCCTAAGACAAATGATATTTTGACTTTGAGTTCTTGAGATCTTTCATCTTACATCATCTTCTTGACTTGAATTATCTTGATTTGACTTTCTTAATCAACTTGTGCTTTTGACCGACATGCTCATATTGATTTCATTCTTGTTTAACTTATATAAACATAAGACTTACAATCTTCCCTAATAGACTATTCTTTATTTGACTTTAAAGCTCTTTGATGATGAGGAAGTGTAGTATCAACACTCTTGATGCTGAATGATTGACTTTGAAAGCTTGAGTATGAGCATGTGTCAATGAATCCGACTTCGCTAGTACAAGGTTGCAACACCGACGTTTAAATCTGCATTTAAAAGGTTAGTGATAAACAACAGATATGGACGGAAGTGTCTTTATCACTTTGTCGAATACGGTTGCAATAAGCACGGTTCCCCGTTAATCAGTATAAATATTGCCTGTGATCAGATAGAATTCATATGAATCTTCTTGACAAGGTTTCACAGCTGTACTAGCCGTTCTCGTTACCAGAGCGTCTCAGAGCAGACAACACGGTAAGAGTGAATCAGATAGTTACTATCTTTCTGATTAAGTCGTCAATTCATTTACTAGACCAAGATCGATATCCAGTTAGCACAAGCTTGATTCATATAGAATCTTGCAAGTTACCTACCGCAGAGCTGTTTGAGGTTGACTCTGGAAGGATTTCCATTCATCACTGTGTATACTAAAGAGTATCACTCTGAATGTTCTGGCAAGATCTCAAGGATAATGCGTAGGACTTTATGTTACCAAATGTTGTTTAAGGGTGAACAATAAGTGTTATACATGGATTGTGTCCTAATGAGATTTATAATGATGATATCTTCTGGCTCTAGACTCGATTTGTGCACTTTGGTTTTAGTTCTCGGAGGCTGGAGCTGATTGCCACCTATTCAATATCAACAATCTCGGGGTGAGATGTCAATAGATAACGTGTGTATCTCCGTGACAAATGAGACAAGTTTCTTTTGAGAGAAACTCGAATGGCTGGGAAGGGTTGTGCATTGCATCACTGGGTACATAACGGCTTTCTTCAATACCAACAATCAACATTGTGATTTTGATAAATTATGTATTGACCCAGTTTCTGCCTAAAGTTTTGTGGAGGGCTTCTTTATTTTCATCCTTTATCCATACATTTCTTTTTAATTCTTCAACCCCTTAAATGCTTACCAAGACGTCATCACTAACACCTTGTTATGATTGTTCTAGTGTTAGCTCATTTTTAGTCGGCATTATTCTCTTATTCTCATTCATTTCCAATCATACCTAAGGACTTCTAATTCTATCTATGAAATGTCCATAGGTAGATCCCTCCAGTTCTAGTTGGATCATAGGACTTATACCTAACCTTAATCACCATATGACTTCATCGACGTCGTGAGTTAATTGGTTGTTGGGTATAAAGATCGAACCATAAAACCATCAAAACAAACATTTTGAAATACTCCCCCTACACATGTGCTCTGAGATTCAAAATTGTTTTGCACATGAAGAAAAGAGTTGTACTTAGACTCTTAAAGATCATATTATTCTATATCATATTTTAATTATATTTTCTCCCCTTATTTAAAATAATTAATCTCTTAGTATTTAAAATACCAATTGATTAAAATTTATGACATGGAAAATTCTATGGGGAGAAAAATTATACCATGATATTGTATGAATTCATTTTTCTGATAGCTCCCCTTCAACACAGTATGTGGGATACCACTAATTTTTAAAACTTGACATTACAAGGAAAATATGACATGACACCACAAATATGTTAAAGACGGAGTGAGATACCTTAGTGAACAATGTATATTATTAATTGACATTATAATTTTCACATTTTAATTTCACAAAATGTTTTTAAAAACATAAAATTAACATTTATGAGATGTACCCAAAATACATTAAAGGCTTTGGTTTTAAAAGCTCCCCCTCAAAAATTGATCTATTTAAATATGACATTTTGAGAAAAATTGATACCACAATTTTTAAACTTATTTGAGGAATGGAGTGTTGAACACACAATTTTAACAAATACCACTTATTATAGAAAGATACCAGAAATTATATTGCAGACAATTTAACATTAAAAGTTTTTTTTGAAAAATGTGTTCAACGATTTTTTAAAAACCATGATAGAAGACTTCTCTTCTATTTGTAGAGTAAAAGCACTTATGCTTACACACCCCTAACATTTGGGTCCGGGTTACAGTCTGAAGTAACTATAAGCCATTGTCATGAGCTCACATTTTTGAATGTTTTGTATAGTAGCCCAACACCCGAGAAAGTTTACTTTCTCGTTGACAGGATAAGTTATCGTAAAAGATAAACTTTCCTTACATTTAAGTCAGAGTTATGCACTGAAATGTACATAAGTCATAGAGAAAATTTAGAAATGACATGTTTTAAAACGTTTGAACTCTTGCTTGAACTTTATTTACACACCCGTGTCAATGTTAATCGACTTTTCTAGATACGTAAATTATCGATTCCAAGAGACATGCCGGGAAGATTCTTTTTGGTATTTTTGAACTTTTTCAATTTTGTATTTTGTTTTTGAATATTTTCTATTTTTGTATTTTCTTTTTATAGGTTTTATATTTTTGTATTTTCTATTTTCAAAATATTTATAAATCAAAATAATGAGAAAAACAAAAATATTCACATGTCGAAGTTTCCATCTGCAGTGACAGTTGTTGCTAGAGTTGAAGTAGATAAAGTTGAATCTCGTTGTTGTTGACGTTTATCGGATGCATCAGCAATAGTAACAGCGGAAGACTTTGAAACAACTTGATTTTCTACATTGAAATATTCGTTGAATAAAGGACCGAATAGAATTTCTAACTCTATCATTGACGTCAAGACTATCATATCTGCTGTAGGAACTTATTTTACATTGTGGTGCGAGGCTTGAACCGTTTTGTTCAAACATCATTCTTTGACATTGAGGTTCGAGGCTTGAATTGTTGTGTTCAAACGTCATTTTTCTGATCAGTTTTGAATCCACTTCAACACTGGTTTTTGAGATATCACCTTTTTCAGCAACCACACTCCGAGATTATCCTTCTTGACATTGTATGATGTATCTGCATTTAAATCAAAACTTTGTTCCTTCTGAACATTGATTGATGTACCTGCACTTATATCTAGAGTTTGTTTGCATTCATGAATATTAGGGATATCTACATTTGAACCATGTGTGGGTTCACTGTCATCCTTGCTTATACAAGAAGCGAGTATCTTTCCCGTAGGAACCCACCTAAGACCAACTGTTTTGAGAATTCTACCCGTAGGTTTCCACCTAAGATCAGATCTAAGAGATGTTTTCTCATACACAGCGGAAGTCTTATTAGGAGAAAATCTATGTCTTGTGAAGATCCGCCTTACAGGTTTTTGAGTATGAATTTTCTGTTCTATGGGTTTGTTACAATTTCTAGTCTTGTTGGATTGAATCTTAGCACGAGAATTCACTTCTTTTAGGATTTTTGTTATACAAGCATCATGACTTGCATTAAAGACACACTTATGACTTGTAGAACAAACAAAGTGTTTGGAATATGAGAAAAAATTAGAATTCTTAGAGTGATCTGCTATGGGCACAGCCATTATCGTTACACAACTACTCTTAGATACAGGCAAACTCCTATTAGAGTGATTAGTGCTCCTAGGTTTTGGTTTGCTATCATCAGTAGTGATTTGAAATCTAGTAGAAGGCATCACACTAGTTTTTTATTTCCTATCTCTTTCTTGTTTCTTTTTTCTAGCTTCATCTAGATAGTGATTATGAACCATGTCATTTGAACTAAATATTGGCATGTTCTTAGAACTATTCCTAGATGAGCTAGATGCAATCATATGAGTAGGTTTTGTAAAAGCAGATTTTTTTCCCTTAGGCAAATAATGTTGAGTGACTGGTTTGACAAATCTTTTTCCACATCAACCTGGGAGGCAAACCATGGTTTTGAAATTTTAGGTCTTTCAGATTTAAACGCATTCGATTGTCTAACACCTGATTGGTTTTTGAGTGGCTGTAAAACTGGTTTCCCCAAGACTGATGTTTATGCAAACTTAGTATCTACACTATTTCTATTTGACTTTCTAATTTCACTTTTCAAAGCAGCAATTGCAAAAACCTTTTCTTGAATCTGAGCTTTCAAATTAGCATTTTGAGTAATCAAAGAAGTTGTCTGTTCTATAGTCTTAACTCTTGTTAGTTTAATAGAATCATACATATCTTTGTAATGCTTTTTCAAAGTCTCATTTTCCTTATTTAAATGCTAATTCCGTGTAAGTAATTTAGCCATACTATATTCTAATTCGATGTTAATTGTTTCAATTTCATCTATGTCACATTTAATCTTGGCTTTATTAATTGTTTCATTCAAAATACCACTTATTATCCCAATACTTTAATCCATATAACAACTCAAATAAGCTACCAATAAGCCATAAGGCACGAAATAAGCAAAGAGGAAAAGAGAGAAAGAAAGGAAAGAATATTAGATTAGAGGAAAAGAGGTGGAGGGTTTTCACACATACAAATGAAGACCAAAACCCTCTCCATGTGTGGAGAGGGTCCTATTTATAGTCTAAGGAACCCTAATGGCGTATGGACTCTTTCTTATGGGTCGGGCTTGGCTTGTGTTGGACTTTAGCCCAAAACATAGACAATATTAGCTTAAAGTCCAAGCCCGTGGAACCCGACTAGCCTGTTACATAACAAGACTATTTACGACTAAGACGACTGATAACATTCTTGTTCGACTTATATAGAAATAAGGCTAACAATAGGCTTTAATTAGCTTCCAAAGATAGTTAATTAAAGATGGAAACAATCTATAAAATATAGATACCTCTTTCTCTTTTGGCGATCTTCAGGTCGCGCATGTACTCGAAACATTTCCAATCTTATGCCCAGGCTTTTGGCAATAATAACACTTGGGAAACGTTGTCCTCTTTTTGGTTACTGGTTCAAAGAAGGACCCTTCAGTCCTTCCACTAACTTGCTCATCTTTTTCCTCATTATTAGTCTTACGCTTTTTTGTTTTGTTAGGAGGATTAACCGTAAGATCATCCTCAACTTTAAATACCGCCTTGAAAAGCTCCATAAGCGTTGGCTCTTTGCAAGTCTTTATAAATTTGAATAAGTAAGGACTATATTTTTTTGGTAGAGATTGCACGATACAGAATACCATATGTACTTCGCTCATAGGATTTCAAACTCTCCGAAGATGATTGTAAAATCCTTCCATGACAGAGAAATGAAACCTAACAGATGTTTCTACTCGCATATGATAAGACCTTATCATTTGCGTCAGATCAAACATATTGTAGTTCCTTGCAGCCGGAAGAGTATCCCGGGGAACTTTAGGTTTCCATCTGTCATGGACACAAGGTGACTCTGTCACCCTGTCACCTCAATAAATCGGGCGATCAAGCATTCTTGGTGTTTCATCAAATGGTATTTTAATGATGAAACTGTACTGTTCATGTCTTGATCTGTTAGCCCAGTCATAAGGATCAGAATGACGATGCATCATTTTGTAGCATGCCATCTACAGTTTAATAAAGATCATCAGTGATTCAATTATTTTATCGTAATGGCAACTGGACCCTATAATTTCGCATATTACATTAGGACCCATATTATACTATTACAACGCATTATGCTATGGCTTATCTACATCGTAACAATTTTTAGGTAGGTGTTTTTCCCACACCAATTGCCTCCCAGAGACAACTCATAGGGCTGAGAATCCAACATAAGTCGGGTATAATTAGTCTCCTGGCAGCCGTGGGTACGCTATGGCATAATACCAATAGATTGCACCATAAAAGCCAGTGACACCTCAATTCATTGATTTAACAATGGCATGCGACCAATGATCTCAGCAACCACCTCATCTCGCGTCAGCCATGTACCCATAAATATTACGTTATGGCGTAGTTGTGTCTAGGGTCTGAGCTAAGAGAGTGTAACAATTATGGGTGTCATACTAATCTAAGATTACCATGAGGCAAGACCTTGAATCCATCGGTTCACCACTCTTATCTTTTTATATCCAATATTAAAACGATATTATCCTGAAAAGTCGTTTTACGTATGAAATATGCATGAATTCATACCACGATTTGTTAATTTTATAAAACAAATCATGTGTAATAAAATGCATCTAAATTAAGGTTTACCCTTTCAAGGCCTTTTTAGATAGGTTAGCTAAGACCTGCTCATTTTATTATGTGATCTTGCGAGACTAGTGATTAAGTACACTCTTTCTCTTCACTTAAGATAAGACGCCTCAGTTTTTTTATGTCTCTAAATAATACCAGTTGACATATTATTTAACAAACACACATGCATAGAGACAATAATAAAACTACTTGACACAACCGATCCATTATCTAGTGTTGATCCAAAGATCCACTTCGGGAATCAACTTTAGGTCTATCCTAAGGGTTAAAACATGACACAAGGCAAAAGGCATCTTTAAGCGTTGTGTCTCCTCAACATTGCCCATGATCATTCCTCGGTGGATCTTCACTTCTTCGTGCTCACGTCAGATCTCCTCTTAGTCGGTTCTCCATTTATTTGGGCCTCCTTGTGTCATGTCTTTCTTGGTTTTACATTTAATTTAAAGTTAGTCCTACTTAAAACTAAAATACAAGAAAGAAAAAATTCCCTGGCCCGCAGGTATCCCTTAAAACCCAAAAACAGTAAAATATAAACTAGACAAAACACTACATCACAACCACACATTTTAGATTTTGGTCTATTTCTAAAGCTCATGTCATGCATGATTAACTATTAAAAGCGTGAAAGTACATAATTAAAATGTTGGTAAAAATACTTAAGTTATAGTTTGCTAGGACATACTAATATACTATATATGCACATGCGCACCGCATATATAGTCCATCCCAAAGTACATGCAAACCATGAGTTTCACCCGCTACTTGTCATTCTAATAATGACGGTTCTTGCCTTATTGCTACATAAGTTAGAAAAATTTACTCTTTTAAAACTTGCAAACTCTAATTAGGGTTTTCTTATTCCTTTAAATTTTAAAAGCATGTGATTTAGGTTACAAGGAACCCTAAATCACAAGTTTAGTTCTTTTTAAGAAATTTTTTATGGCTCATTTAAATAAAAAAATTATTTTCATAAAACCCCCGTTATGCATTACATGTTTTAAAACCCTAGTTTTCATATTTAAAATCAAAGAACCAAACTAGGTCAAACAGAAAAACTATCATTTTATGGAAACTTCTTGTTTGATCACAAAGATTCATGCATAGTCAATTCTAAGAATCCCATATTGCTAGGATTATTAAAATTCTACTTCCCCAAAGTTTAGGTTTAACTTGAAATAGTTTTTCTTACTTCCCATGAATCTTGTTTCTTTTGTGATCACTTACGGTAACCTAGGGTTTCCATATTGATTTTAACATATCCTTAGGAAAGTTTTAAACTTTCTAAAGTTACTTAAAATCCTAAATCATAAAACGAAGACTAAGATTAGCATGCAAATAAAAATCCAAGAAACCATAGTTGTATGTCACACCCCGCCAAGGCGAAAACACGAGGCGTAACTTCATGGATATCATCACAACACAATGGTGTCAACAATAGAGAATCACTACATGCATAACTAAATATAAAAGAAACGATGTGTCATGACAATACCGAAAACAAAGAGCTGCATCTTGTATTAATGAAAAAGGGGTCTCATCAATACAAAGACAATGTCTCGCAAACCTATTAAACTAATAACATCCAAGAATTTATGCAAACAAATACGAAACAAAATCAAATGAGAACTTCCAATGCCAGCCTAATGGTCTCTCTAACCACTTTTATTAACTTCAACACCTTCCTAACGCTCACCTAAAAATGATGCTTAAAAAAGTCAACACAATGGTTGGTGAGAGTCATAGGTTTTATGACACCAACACAAGATTTAAATCAATTACTATGATTATAAAAAAAATAAAACATGGCAGGACAATTAAGCTGACTATTATACATGCTAACATGCATTCGTCTAAACAATCACCATTGGGATGGAACGTGTCCCCCGATCCAAACCACAAAGTTCGTCATATAGTCATGGAGAGGACTGTTATCCCTGATCCCAGACTCTTGGTACCGTATCTACAAAATAACATACCCACACAAAGTAGGCGAAACCTCATACCTACAAAATAGGCCAAAACCAATCCAATGTCATACCCACAAAGTAGGCGAAACCAATACAACATCATACGACATGCAGTACATAAACATATAATAACTACATAAAAGTCCATGCGTCAATTAAAACCACATAACCACAGTAATTAAAATATTTCAAAACATATTTTGCATCATTTCCATCCCAAGAAAACAGAGTAAAATGGGACTATGAAACTCACATGATGCTGAGCTACATGACAAACTCTTGCTCACAATCTAAACACAACAAAACACAAGTTACACTCGGTTAGGCTAAATGCCCAAGCCAATGTAACAATCATATGATGGACTTATAAACCTTATAATAAGTTTATAATCCTTTAGATACATCTCCCATATCATTTTCATACCCTATATGACCTTATTCATTAACTTCCACTTTCACAGTTTGTGGCTGAATTTTATAGTCATTTTATGACCACAAATAAAATACTAAAACACCTAATTGATGGTTCTCCTTACATCCCATAGCTCCCCAATGAGTTATGAGCTACTGTGATTTTTTAGAAAAAATAATACTAAGTGGAACTATTTTATAAAAATTCATCATTACAAAGTACTCAGATTCGGATCTGAACGCACACCAAAAAGTTTGACGTCCTTAAAAATACTTAGAAAATGTTTTATCGCTAGACCTTCGAACAAGAGTTAATAGATACTTAAAATATGATCTCTGATTTTTGGATAACCCTAATTTGAATTTTAAGTAGGGGTTTTACTCCCCGAAATCAGACCCAAATCTGACTCGTATTTAATGTTTTGACAACTTTTCTTGCGAAAATTATTTGACTAACTTTCCAACCTCAAAACCTTTCAGGGCCGGACTTTTTGGAAACTAGACTCTCTGAATTTAATTTTAGGCTCAAAAAATTAATGATTGCTATTTTTATGACCAAGGTATGATTTGTACAAGATGACCTTTCAAAACTGCCAACTTTTAAATTCTGAATTTACAAACCCTAAAACCCTAATTACACATGCTTAACACCACTAATCATCACAAAAACGATTTTTAAAGATCAAAACCCTAATTTTACAGATCTTATATAAACCCTAGTCTATCATCAAAATTGTTACATGAATAATTCAAGAGAACTAAAAATATATTTTTTATTTATTTAATTATTATTAATTACATATTCAACCCTTAATTTTGACATTTTTATAAAAACCCTTTATTCTACCTTTTAAACCTTTTAAATTAAAACTAAATTAAATGACTATAAATAATTTTCATTTCTAATTTTATTTTACTAACTTAATAAAACTAAGTTCTAGTTTCTATATTTTCTAAACTTAACTTTTAATTTTACTAACTACTAACACTTAAAGATATAAATACGTATACATATACATATAAATACGTACACACATAGAATTATACCATCATTATCATTGTCACTAAAATGTGAACAAAATGAAATGCCCATAACAACCATAAACTCAATCACGATGAGACGATCACGCTCCATGGATTGGTAGCCAAACTCACATAAGATCACATAAACACATAATTATATAGCACATAATGATACTCAAGTCAATACTAACGGTTTGACTAACCTGCTCAAGGCACAGTTGTCACAGTATCCCCTCCTTAGGGAAATCTCGTCCCGAGATTTAACTAGTAGGTTCAACATCATCATCAACAACCAATTGGGAATACTTAGCTTTCATATGGTCCTCACGTTCCCACGTGAACTTAGGGCCACGCTTTGAATCTCATCTAACTTTCACGATCGGAAACCCACTGCTTACAACTTCGCTTGCCCATACAAGGGTACAAATAGCAGTATAACAACTCTAAGCAAAATAAACATCCAACTACATGAACATCGCCCGTCTTCGAGGAAACTCGTCAAAAACCTTAAGTTGTGTAACAACGTCATTCATAACCTAACCCCGCAACTCATCAAACAAGAACTGTCTTGGAACTAAGTTATGAGTTGTTACAAAGCTCAACGTTTTTGAAGAATCGGCTCGACTTCGAGTTTATTCAAAATATAACATTAACCAAACCACATAAGAACATTTAAGGGTGCACTAAAGTCTGCCAGTAACCCTATGTGTCCAACTTTACTTAGTACTTCCAACGATAGCTTGCTCAACGAGCAAATGTGGATACTTAGTTTTTATGAAATCCTCATGACCTCGCTTCGAGTTCCAATGGACTTAACTATCGGAATCCTACTACGCTTCAAACTTTTAACCTCACGATCGATAATCTCAACAGGTTCTTCAGCAAAACGAAGAGTTTTGTCTACCTTAATTTCTTCTAAATGCACATGCAGATTTGTATCCGCTAAATACTCTTTAAATTTGAAACACATCAAATACGCTACTAAATTATTGAGACAATCTTAATCAATAGGCCATAGGACCGATCCCTTTAATGATCTCAAATGGTCCCACATATCTTGGTGCTAACATTTCTTTCTTTCCAAAATGCACTACATATTTCCAAGACGACACTTCCAACATCACTTTATCACCAACTTCAACTCTAAATGTTTACGCATATTGCCAACATAGCTCTTTTGGCAATCTCTAGCCGCTTTGAGCGTTTCTTTAATCAACATCACCTTATTTGTTGTCTCTTATACCAATTCTGATCCAATCGACCGAATTTCTCCAATTTTAGCCCAAAGAACATGTGACCTACACTTCCTTCCATACAATGCTTCAAATAGAGCACATCAAACACCCGAATGATAAATATTATTATAGAAAACTCAGTTAAGGGTAGATGAGTATCCTAATTACCACCAAAAAAATCTATCACGCACGCTTTCAACATATCTTTCAAAATCTGAATGGTACGTATGTTTTAGCCGTGTTCACAATACCTTCTGCAATGTCTACCAAAGCCGCGAAGTAAATCTTCCACTACGATCTGAGATGATCGACACATGCACTCCATGCCTTGTTACTCTCTTATTAGTGTAAAGTCTTGCCGAATTCCCCATTTTAAAATCTTTACGTACTACCATGTAATGGGCATACCTTAGTCAGTCTATCGACTATTACCCAATTCGTATCATACCCACTACTTGATCTTAGCAACCTTGTAATAAAGTCCATAGTTATTATATCCTATTTCCACTCGGGTATCTCTAGTTGTTACAATAAACCCGAAGGTCTTTGATGTTTTAGCATTCACCTTTAAACAAGTGAAACAATTGCTAAGATAGGTAGCAATATCCTTCTCCATACATGGCCACCATACATATCTCTAAGGTCATAGTATGTCTTATTCGCTCCCGAATGTACCAAGTATCTTGATGCATGAGCCTCGTCCATCATTAATGTCTTTATATCACCTATTAATGGAACCCATAATAGATACATACCTCCACCTTTCGTCCTTTCCATTAGTTGGTCTAGCCAACGCAACATTTCTGCTGTTACGTTCTCTACCTTGCCTCTTTGTATGAGTACACAACCTAATTCTTGATTCAACATGTCGCAGTAAACTACAACTCTTTGGATCCATCAGGTAATGACAATATTGGTGCATTTTACATATTGCCCTTCAACGTCTGAAAAGCTTCCTTTTATTCCTTGGCCCACTCCTACTTCTTATTCTTATGAGTCAGTGAAGTAAGGGGTTTAGAAATCTTAGAAAAATTTACTATGAAATTTCAGTAGTAACCTGCCAATCCTAAGAATGATCGTATCCCGGATGGCGTCTTATGTACTTTTTAATTCTTCATTGCTTCTATCTTACTAAAGTCTATGTGAATATCATTACTGTTAACTACGTGTCTGAGAAAACGCACTTCTTGTAGCCAGAATTCATACTTGGAAAACTAGGCAAAGAACTTTTCCTTCTTCAGCAGCTCCAACACCAACTTCAGTTAAACCTCGTGATCCTCCTTAGACTTCGAGTAGATCAAGATATCGTCGATAAAACAATGACGAACTTGTCTAAATACCGTTTGCACACCCAGTTCATCAAGTTCGTGAAAACCACTGGTGCATTGGTTAACCCAAAAGGCATAACCGTAAACTCATAGTTTCCATATTAGTTCCTAAATGCGGTCTTTGGAATACCTTCTTCATGCAATCATAACTGATAATGGCTAGATTGAAGATCTATCTTAGAGAAATAACGTGAAACTTGTAACTGGTCGAGCAAGTCGTCAATCCTGGGGAGATTCTTGGTGGCCAGCTTGTGCAACTCTTGATAGTCTATGCACATTCGAAATGAACCGTCCTTCTTTTGAACAACACATGTTCTCCCCACGGAGAATGACTTGGTCGAATAAAACGTATATCAATGACTTCTAAGGGTTACGAAATACCGAATAGGGTAGCAAACGAATATCGAATCAAAGACTCGAATACATATAAGGGATTTCACATATGCAAATAGATGTGGATCAAATGACATAAGAATCCTTTAAAGAAATGATAGAATATCTATACCGATAGGAAACGCAAACAAAAGAGTCAACAAATCGTATCAAGACAAAAGGAACACATATCGAATAATGAAACGTATCAATTGATAAATACGAAAAGATAGAATTCTTATACCAATAACCGACTTTCTCGAAAGAACCAACTAAATAATGTTTTTATAAAAATCAATTTATAATAATAAAGAAAGTTCTTCTAATTATAAAATATCATTTAAAAAAAAATTCTTCTTAAATATAATCTTTATAAAATTCATTTTAATCATGAGTGTCATAAAATCCAGAGACAGTTATTTAACAGTGTATCGCATCTTACCCATATAAATTACTTTAAACATCCTTTTTATAATTATAAAATTTATCAAAAACGAGCATATAAAAAAATATTATCATATCTTATTCATAAATATTATCTAAAAACATAGTTTTGTCAGTCAACCACTTATCATATTGTTTCAAAATTTAATGTAAACATAGTTTTCTTAAGAAAAACAATAAAGAGACATTTCCATAAAAGTGTTGTATTCATAAAATTATTTCAAAATAGTTTTCCCCACACACCATCAAGGTATACTTCAAAAGGTTTTCAAAATTCGACATTAATATAAAATATGTTACTCAAACAAAAACATTGAAATACCAAAAGGGATTTGTAAAATACCGTAAAGACTCTAACACAATTATATTGTTTGAAAGCAAAAGGGAGTATAAAGAACCATATAGTTAGACTAACAGTGAAACGAACACGCACAAGAGAAATTCATACGAAGACATTACGAACCAAAAGAAGAACGTAATGACTCATCCGTACTCACGATCAAAAGAACAACCATCGAAAAGCGTCGGTACTAACATACCATAACATGTTACGAAAACCAAAGGATATATAAAGAACGGAGTAATGATCCGCACTAATATTTTAGGAACAATTAGCGCTTAAAAGAAAATTTGATACTCATACGAGTAATCAATACAACGAAAGAACTAATGGAACATACCAATATCCAAAGAAGCAGATCCGAACAACCAATATTCATCAAGACACCGAATAGAAAAGTTGGATCATCCATACCGTCATGGTACAAACAAGGGATGCTAAAATAAGGGTTATATATCCGAGCGAATAATCGAGTAGACGAACAAACTCAATAATCGTAATAATAGCATTAACGAGTATCTGGGGTATCCGCAAGCGATAGATAGAAGGAAAACTTACTAACTTCATAACTATTCATAATACAACAATACATAATATAACATCTTACACTACCAACTAACAAGAAAACACCGATCAATGCAATCATGTTCACAAGTCTACGTGTGTGATGCCTTTATAATTATGTTGGCCACCATAATTATAATTACATCCTTTCACACGTATACTTACTTCCAAGACTACACCTCTCAATGATAACGCACATATAAGCACATATACCACATTGCACATCTTAAACTACTCTAATATAACACAGAAAGGATGCTCCATCAAAGAAATACTTACTTATAAAAAGATAAAATCAAAATGGCATAAATGAACGAAAGTCTCGCAGCGCCTCCAAAATACGAAATATCCAAAAGAAATAATCAATAGCATCGTGACGAGGTAAAAGACGGAATAAACTTATGCTGGGCCTCGCTCAAGTTTGACTTTTCCTTCGCAAGAGTAACCTGACTCTGCGGGTCCATGCCTACTACGAGCATTCAACAAGCGATCAACTACCCTATCTCCTTTAGTTCCATAAGAGGATCCTTCTTAATTGGCTCTTTTTTTGGATCTCTATAGTGCTTAAGTCCAATTAGGAAAATGGTTCCCTAATAAAAATTCTTACGAATAAAGGAGACATAGCTATAAATAGTAAGGAATTAATATATACCATATTAGATAATAGTAGACAAATAGCTAAATAAAAGTTAGACAAAATAAGATAATAAAAGCTATATAATTAGGAGAAAGTATAACAGTTATAATACTAAATACTTAGGCCTTAAAATGCAGCTATATGAGGGTCTCATAGGTTATAGTCTAGGCCAAACCACATACTTCTCTATAACCAAAGGCTCTGATACCAATCTGTCACATCCCGACAAGGCGAAAACACTAGGCGTAACTTCATGGATATCATCACAACACAATGGTGTCAACAATAGAGAAAACTATATGAATAAACATAAATGGACACAAAGTGTCATGACAATACCTTAACACAAAAGAATCTTGCATTAATGAAAAAGGGTCTCATTAATACATAGACTTAACATATCTCACAAACCTAAGAAAATAAACAGCATTCAAGAAAGATCCAATAAACAAGTACGAAACGAAAATCAGAAGATAGACTCCATATGCAATCCTATGGTCTCTCTAGCTACTTTTAGCTTCAAAAACCTCAACATGCTCACCTGAAAATGATGCTTAAAAACGTCAACACAACGGTTGGTGAGAGTCATAGATTTACGACACATAATTCAAGCTTTAAATAAATTACTGTGATTAATAAAAACAAAACATGACATGACAATTAAGTTGACTATTATACATGCTAACATGCATTCGTCTAAACAATCACAATTGGGACAGAACGTGTCCCCCGATCCAAACCACAAAGTTCGTCATATAGTCATGGATAGGAATGTTATCCCTGATCCAAAGACTCTTGGTACCGTATCCACACAATATCATACCCACACGAAATAGGCAAAAACAACCTACCCACAAAGTGGGCGAAACCAATAATAGGTAGGAACGTTACCCCCGCTCCAACAACGCATAACATTCAGCACATAACATATAATAGCTACATAAAAGTCCATGCGTCAATTAAACCACATATTCACAGCAATTAACTGTTTTAAAACACATTTTGCATTATTTCCATCCCAAGAAAACATAGTGAAATGGGACTATGAAACTCACCTGATGCTCAGCTCCTTGACAAAATCTTGCACACAATCTAAACATAACAAAAACACAAGTTACACTCGGTTAGGCTAGTGCCCAAGCCAATGTAACAATCATATGATGGACTTCTAAACCTTATACTAAGTTTATAATCCTTTAAATACATCTCCCATATCATTTTTATACCCTATATAACATTAACCATTAACTTCCAATTTTTCAGTTTCTGGCAGAAATTTGTAGTCACTTTATGACCACAAATGAAATACTAAAACACCTAGTTGATGGTTCTTCTTACATCCCCTAGCTCTCCAATGAGTTTTGAGCTACTGTTATTTTTTAGAAAAAATAATACTAAGTGCAACTATTTGATAAAAATTCATCATTACAAAGTACTCAGATTCGGATCTGAACGCACACCAAAAAGTTTGACGTCCTTAAAAATACTTAGAAAATGTTTTAACGCTAACCCTTCAAACTGGAGTTAATAGACACCCAAAATATGACCTCTGATTTTTGGCTAACCCTAATTTAAATTTTAAGTAGGGGTTTTACTCTCCGAAATCAGACCCAAATCTGACCTGAATTTACTGTTTTGACAACTTTTCTTGCAAAAACTATTTAACTAACTTCCCGAGGTCAAAACCTTTCAGGGCTGGACTTTTTGGAAATTAGACTCTCTGAACTTATCAATGGACATAAGATTCATAAATAAAAACTTTTTTGTCATTAAGATAACTTCAGTTGAACACATCCCTAAAATATGCCAAACCCTAAATCATAAATTAACGCGATCTAACCCTAACCGATTACACCCAAACGCTTATAATTTATCCCTAATCACTTCTAATTTGTCTAACATCTCTCTGAACTTATCAATGGACATAAGATTCATAAATAAAAACTTTTTTGTCATTAAGATAACTTCAGTTGAACACATCCCTAAAATATGCCAAACCCTAAATCATAAATTAACGCGATCTAACCCTAACCGATTACACCCAAACGCTTATAATTTATCCCTAATCACTTCTAATTTGTCTAACATCATTAATCTACAGAGAATATGAAAACTTTAATTCCATCAATTTATTGTTACATTAATTTTAAAAAGAAGATTAATTTAAAAGAGTTTAAGAACTTATCTAATCCTTGATTTGATTACACAAATCACTATAAATACAAACTAAGTTCTAATTTCTATATTTTCTAAACTAAACTTTTAATTTTACTAACTACTAACACTTAAAGATATTAATACTTATACATATACATATAAATACGTACACACATAGATCTATACCATCATTTTTATTGTCACTAAAATGTGACCAAAATGAAATGTCCATAACAACCATAAACTTAATCACAATGAGACGATCACTCTCCATAGAATGGTAGCCAAACTCACATATGATCACATAAACACGTAATTATTATAGCAAATAATAATATTCAAGTCAATGCAAACGGTTTGACTAACCTGCTCAAAGCACAGTTGTCACAAAATCATGTCTCAAAATGTTATGCTATGTGTGATGAATTCTACTGCTGTTTTTTTGTGATTCTATGAATTTAGAAATGCAAAGTAGTGAATCTTGTGATAAGTGTTCCGATCTTGTTGTTGAGCTTTTGAAAAAACAAAATGCGTATAATGAACTTTCGAAAAGTTACTCACAACTTGAAAAATATTGCATTTCTCTTGAGTTAACTATGCAACTCAATCAAGAAATTTTTCAGAAGGACAAATCCTGTAATACTCAAAATGCTCTTAGATTTTCATAATATTTTGAAAATAACAATTTGAAAGTTCAGCTTTAAGCTAAAGACACTACCATTCGTAAGTTGAAGGAACATATCAAATCTATGAGAGAAAATGACAAGGAAGAGAAAGTCAAACAAGATACGGATGAGATTGAAACCATAAACATTGAGTTGGAGCATAGTGTGGCAAAATTACTCTCTGAAAATGAACTTTTACATAAAGAAATTGAGAATTTGAAAAAGATTTACAAAGATCAATTTAATTTGATTAAAAAGACACGTGTTCTTTCTAAATAATATTGTGACTCTTTGATTGCTCAATTGTATTTTAAGTCTATGGAAAATGCGGATTTAAAAGGTCAAATTCAAGAAAAGGTTTTTGTGAGAAAAGCATTACAAAATGAATTAAGGAGATTAAAAGGTAAAAATGTACTTGATAATGCCACCACATTAACTAATGCCACCACTATTGCTCTAGGGATATTCAAACTTGATTTAGATCCTTTAGCTCCTAGGTTAATGAAAAATAAGGAAGCTCACATAGATTATATTAAGTACACTCAGGAATAAGCATATATTCTTCGGGGAATAGTCGAACTAGCTAAAGCAAAACAACCTTTAGATAATGCGTTAGACTTTGCCTGTAAGCATGCCAAACGAAGTCAGGGGTTACTTGTTTATGTTCGAGACACATGCCCTACTGCGAATAAACCTAGTGAGAAATTGGTTGCTGTCACACCAATGAGCAAAGTCAAGAAATTTAGGTTTTCTGCACCTCCCACATCCTCAAGCAACATTCATAAACAGGTAGAGTCATCTAAAACACCAGATTCTAACACACTTGTGTTATCTTTTACAGGATTGAAAAGTTCTACTAGTGCTAGCAGATCATGGCCTACAGGCAATAAAAAGAATGATAGGATCTTACAAACACCAAGTAGCAACATAAAGAATAAAGTAGAAGTCCAACTTAGCAGTGCTAATTAAGTTCAAATAAAAAGAATCATGCTAAAGACCCTATGTGTAATGCAAATGTTAAGCATACTAGGTTAAATGCAAATTCTGAGTTAATTTGTGTTAAATGTAAACAATGTATGTTTGATGCAAATCATGATGTGTGTTTCCTTGATTTTGTGAATGATGTAAATGCGCGCTCTAAATCTAACTATTCTAAGCAAAGTGTTGGGATTAAAAGACTTCATGATGATCTTGAAGTTACTGCTGCTAAGGTTTGTGTTACTACTGCTAAGCTAAAGTTAGTGCTGTTCATTAACTCTAATGAAAAATATGCTAAGTAGTTAGTACTGCTAGTTCATAGTTACTACTGCTAGTGTAACTTAGTACTGCTAGTGTATATTAATATTGCTATTTACTACTGTTAGTGTATGTTAGTATTGCTAGTGTAAAGTTAGTACTGCTGGTGAAGATTGAAGAAAATATTCTAAATAGTTACTACTGCTTGTACACAGTTAATGCTGTTGGTGTATAAGTTACTACTACTGGTGCTAAGTTAATGCTGCTAGTACAAAAGTTACAACTACTCAAAGATTAAGACTGCTGAAAGAGTTTCTACTGTCAAAAGAGAATGGATACAGACAGCAGAAAGGATAAAGATTGATTGGAGATCAAGATTACTTACGTGATAAGTATGAGTTATTTATAGAATAGATCATAGTGAATATTCTATGTTTTAGGAATATATTGTAAATCAACTAGGACTCCTTGGTGTATAAAAGGAGGTCCTAGGGCATAGAGTTTGATCATCAAATCTAGAAATCTTTTGTTTTGATATAGTTATAGCTTCAAGGTTTTGTAACCATAATACTAGTTAGAGTATTTGTATTAATATATTGAAGCTTTGTTTGTTAATCCGTGTATTCATTAGAATTACTATTCTCCTGCATATTGTTCTTATTGTTTAAAGATTAGGTTCTGCATAGTCTTTGATATATTTTACAATGTTTCTATCATTGTTGTATAGGATTTACCTTGCATAACTAAACCTTACATAAGATAAGGAATTCAAGATCTATTCAAGTGGGATCAACAAGTAGGATCAGAGCTTGTTGAGAAGCTTTGAATAAGAAGAAACTACTTTTATATACAAGGTTTGTTTGTTACAAAGAGATGGATAAAGACTCAGGACATATCGTGGCTGCTTCAACAGTACCTATGCTAAAACTAGGTGAGTATGAGCTTTAGAGGATGAGGATGGAACAGTACATCTAGATGATTGATTATTCTTTATGGGAAGTCATAGAGAATGGTAATGCACCTCCAATAACAAAAGTTGTTGAAGGTGTTGAGACTACAATTGCTCCTACAACTGCTAAAGAAAAGGCACAAATAAGGCTATAGTTGAAGGCAAGAAACACTTCATTGATAGGAATCCCTAATGAACATCGATTGAAGTTTAACTCTATCAAAGATGCCAAGTCATTGCTGCAGGCTGTTGAGAAAAGGTTTGGAGGGAATGCTGCTACTAAAAAGACTCAATGGAAGCAGTATGAAAATTTTACTGCATCTAGCTCAGAGGTGTTAGATTAAACCTTTGATAGGCTTCAAAAGCTTATCAGTCAGTTAGAGATTCATGGTGAAAGTATCTCACAAGAAGATGTGAATCAAAAGTTCTTAAGAAGTCTGCCACCAGAATGGAACACACATACCATTGTGTAAAGGAACAAGCCTGAGATAGATACATCAATCTTTACAAAAATTGATGACATTGATAAAGATGCAGAGATTACATTGATTGATGAAACTCAGGGGATGTATGGTGATGATCTAATGTTTGATACAAGTGTTCTTGATGGTGAAGAAGTGTTTGCAGGATAAGATATGGATGAAAAAGAGATTAATGTGGCTGAAAAGGAAGTGAGTACTGTTGATCCAGTTACTACTGCTGGTGAAGTAGTTACTACTACCAGTCCAACTGAACTTACAACTGCTGATGATTTGACTCTTGCTCATACCTTAATAGAGATTAGAAGTGCAAAATCCAAAGTCAAAGGGGTTGTGATAGGAGAGCAGAGTGAATCTACAACAAATATAAGACCTCAACAACTACCATTAAAGGATAAACGTAAAGGTATCATGAAAGAGCCTGAGAAACCAACAAAGAAAAAAGATCAAATTAGGCATGATGAGGAAGTTGCTTAAAGACTTCAAGCTTAAATGCAAGCTGAATTAGAGGAAGAAGATAGACTTGTAAGACAAAGAGAAAAAGAAGCCAACATTATTTCATGGGATAATGTGCAAGCAATGATAGATGCTGATTATCAAATGGCTTAACAAATGCAAGCAGAAGAACAAGAGAAGTTAAGTATTGAAGAAAAGTCCAAGTTGTTTGTACTACTCTTAGAAGCAAGAAAGAAGCACTTTGCAGCAATAAGAGCAAAAGAAAAGAGGAACAAACCACCAACTAAAGATCAAAATAGAAATACAATGTCTACTTTTCTAAAAAACATAGCTGGATACAAACACAATCAATTGAAGAACAAAAGCTTTGATGATATTCAGAAGTTATTTGACAGAGCTATGAAAAGGGTAAACATATTTGTAGATTTGGATACAAAATTGGTGGAAGGTAGTGAAGTAAGAGCAGAAGGCAGTGAGACAAGAGCAGAAAGTAGTTCTAAAAGAGCAGGATAAGAGCTAGAACAAGAAATCTATAAAAAGAAAAAGTTAGAAGAAGACAAAGAGTCTGAAGAACTTCAAAGACTAATAGAAGTTGTTCCTGATAAAGAGGAAGTAGCAATTGATGCTATTCCTTTGGCAACTAAGCCTCCAAGCATTGTTGACTACAAGATCTATAAAAAAGGGAAGAAAAACTATTACCAGATAATCAGGGCTGATGGAAGTTCAAAGATGTACTTAGTCTTCAGTCATATGCTCAAAAGTTTTAACAAGGAAGATTTAGAAACCCTATAGAAATTGGTAAAAGCTAAGCATGGATCAACAAGGCCAGAAGAGGGCTATGAGAGAGTGCTATGAGGTGATCTAAAGACAATGTTTGATCCACATGTTGAAGATCAAGTATGGAGGAATCAATAAGATTACAGAGTGTTGGATTGGAAAATATATGACTCATGTAGAGTTCATTCTTTAAGGATGCAACATATGCACATTCATATGCTGGTAGAAAAGAGATATCCCCTTACACCTGCTAAAAATTACTGATATGTTAAACAAGAAGCTTCTATGTGATCATTTCAGTGAAATGGTATATCAGCTTCTTAAACTTCTCACAAAATAGCTCAAGAATAAATGAAGTGTTTAGAATCATCCTCCTGGTGATTAATGAAGCTTTTAATGAAGAAACTTGATGATTTTGGAGATAAATATCAAGTTTAAGGGAGGATTGTTGGGATTAAAAGCCTTCTTAAAGTTACTGCTGCTAAGGTTTGTTACTGCTGCTAAGAAAAAGTTAGTGCTGTTCATTAACTTTAATGAAAAATATGCTAAGTAGTTAGTACTGCTAGTGTAACTTAGTTACTACTGCTAGTGTAACTTAGTACTGCTAGTGTATATTAGTACTGCTAGTTACTACTGCTAGTATATGTTAGTACTGCTAGAGAAAAGTTAGTACTGCTGGTGAAGATTAAAGAAAATATTCTAAGTAGTTACTACTGCTTGTACACAGTTAATGTTGTTGGTGTATAAGTTACTACTGCTGGTGCTAAGTTAATGTTGCTAGTACAAAAGTTACAACTGCTCAAAGATTAAGACTGCTGAAAGAGTTTCTACTGTCAAAAGAGAATGGATAAAGACAGAAGAAAGGATAAAGATTGATTGGAGATCAAGATTACTTACGTGATAAGTATGAGTTATTTATAGAATAGATCATAGTGAATATTCTAAGTTTTAGGAATATATTGTAAATCGACTAGGACTCCTTGGTGTATAAAAGGAGGTCCTAGGGCATAGAGTTTGCTATCTAGAAATCTTTTGTTTTGATATCGTTATAGCTTCAAGGTTTTGTAACCCTAATACTAGGAGAGTATTCATATTATTTGTAATAATAATATTGGAGCTTTTTTTGTTGAAATTATATTGTTTTGTGTTACTAAAAAATTCTTTTTATATTAAAGATTAAATTCCGCATAATCTTTAGTATTATCAAACAAAGTTTCTTAAACTAAGTTGTGTTAGATTTATTTAGCATAACTAAACCTTAAACAACCTTAAGGAATTCGATCATTAGAAGTTAACTGGGACTAACAATTTGGAATTGGGTGCTGTTGTTTTCGCTCTCAGACCTTTGAGACACTACCTATACAGTACAAAGTGTATGGTGTATATGATCAGCACATATGGTGGCTGCATCAAAAAGTGCCCTATGCTCATAAACCAGAGTGAGATGAGCTTTAGAGGGCGACAATAGAATAGTACACTCCGATGCTTGATTAATCCTTAAATGGGAAGTCATGGAGAATGGTAATGCACCACTAATAACAAAAGTTTGTTTGAGGTGTTGAAGACACAATTGCACTACAACTGCTGAAGACAAGGCACAAAGGAGGTTAGAATTGAAGGCAAGAAGCACTTTATTGATGGAAATCCCTAATGAACATCAATTGAAGTTTAACTCCATCAAATATGCCAAGTCATTGCTACAGGCTGTTGAGAATAGGTTTGGAGGGAATGCTGCTACTAAAAAGAACTCTAAAGCCAGCATATGATAATTTTACTGCATCGAGCTCTAGTGTTAGATCAAACTTTGATAGGCTTCAAAAGCTTATCAGTCAGTTGGAGATTCATGGTGAAAGTATCTCACAAGAAGATGTGAATCAGAAGTTCTTAAGAATTCCTGACCACCAGAATAGAACACACATACCATTGTATAGAGGAACAAGCATGAGATAGATACATTAAGCATCGATGATCTTTACAACAACCTGAAGATCTATGAACCAGAGGTCAAAGGGATATCAAGCTCAAGCACAAATACACAAAATGTAGCCTTTGTATCCGCAAACAGCAGTACAAATGGAGCAGTTAATACTGCTCATGGTGCTACAACTGCTAGCACTCAAGCTACTGCTGTTAATCCAACAACAATTGACAACTTGAGTGATGCTGTCATCTGTGCTTTCTTTTCAAGTCAACCAAACAGTCCATAACTTGACAATGAGGACTTGCAACAATTCATCCTGATGATTTAGAAGAGATGGATTTAAGGTGGCAGATGGCTATGCTAACAATGAGGCACATTAGATTCTTGAAGAACACTGGAAGGAAGGTTTCTATAATGGTAAACCTGAGACCAATTAGGTTGATAAGTCAAACGTGGAGTGATTACAACTGCCACAAAAGGGGACACTTTGCAAGGGAGTGCAGGGCTCCAAGGAACCAAGAAAATAGGAATAGGGAGAACACAAGAAGGGTTGTGCTAGTGGAGACAACTACTTCTAATGCTTTGGTGTCTTGTGATGGTTCTGGTTACGATTGGAGTGATCGAGCAGAATAAGGTCCAACTAACTTTGCACTGTATGGCGTACTCTTCAACATGTATCTAACTCTGAGTATCTAAGATTCCAAGACTGTTCATCATCTTGTTTTAGCGGAAAATGTTAAAATTCTTAAAGAACAAAAAGAACAACTGTTAACAGACATAATTGACAACTAATTTAAATACTATTGCTTATAAAACATGTTTAGAGTCTGTAGAAGCAAGACTTCTAGTTTATAAGAAAAATGAGTCTGTTTATAAGGAATATATCAAGGTCTTAAAACGTGAGATTCATTTAAGAGAAGTAGCCATTGCAGAGCTTAGAAGGAAGTTGGAACTAGCTCAAAAACAAAAAGATGAAATTCGGCTAACAGTAGAAAATTTTGAGAATTCATCTAAAAACTTAAGCAAACTAATAGACTGTCAGATAGTTGATAAGTGCAAAACAGGTTTACGGTATAATGTTGTTCCACCTCCCTATATAGGAAAATTTATGCCTCCAAAACCTGATTTGTCATTCTCTGGTTTAGAAGAGTTTACAAGTGAGCCTATAGTTATTAAGCCTGTAGTTGAGAAAAGTGAAGCTAAGGCTAGTGAAGCAAAGCCTAAAGAAGTTAGGAAGAATAATGATGCTCTATTTATTGAGGATTAGGTGTTAGATAATGAGGAAGAAAATGTGTCTCAAACTAAGATTGAAAAGAAAATAGGTAAGCCTAGTTTTGTTAAGATAGACTTTGTCAAAACTAAACAAAGAAACAAAACTGATAGGAAAACTGCTAAACAAGTTGAGCATAATAGACAAAACACTCACATTCCTAGAGGCAATCAAAGAAATTAGAATAAATTGATGTCTTAGAGACTAGGAAGTAATTTTGAGATGTTTAACAAAGCTTGTTATGTATGTGGAAGTTTGGATCACTTGCTGGTAGATTGTAAAAAGGTGAATCAAAAATAGTTTCAAAATATAAAACCTGTTTAGAACAATGCTCAAAGGGTGAATCATCAAAACTTTGCTAAAAAGACTCACCCTTGTGCTAAAAAGAACATAGTTCCAAGAGCAGTACTAATGAAGTCTAGTTTAGTGTTAGTTAATACTGCTAGACAAGTTAATGCTGCCCACACAAAAACAACAGTGAATGCTGCCAGACCAATGTCATATCTTTCTAAAACAACACATTTAACTGCTAAGAGGTCTATTCATAAGAATACAACATTTAAAAACAGTAATTTTAATCAGAGGGTTAATACTGTTAAGCATAAAAATGTTAATACTGTTAGGCCAAAAGCAGTAGTTAATGCTGCTAAGCCAAAAGCAGTAGTTGATGCTGTTAAGGGAAATAATGTTAATGTTGTTAAGGCATCAGCTTGTTAGGTTTGGAAACAAAAGAATAAAGTTTTAAACCATATTTCTAAACATAACAGTGCATCAATCACCCTAAAAAAGTTTGATTATGTTGATGCATAGTCAGTGATGGCTTGGGTCCCCAAAAGAAGCTGATTTTCTTATCTAATGTGCAGGGCAATCCACAAATGGATTTACAGGATCAAGGAGTGATTGATAGTGGATGCTCAAGGCACATGACATGGAACATGTCCTATCTTATAGACTGTGAAGAGATAGATGGATGATATGTTGCCTTTGGAGGTAACCCCAAAGGAGGAAAAATCACAAACAGAGGTACAATTAAAACAAGTAATTTAGATTTTAAGAACGTGTATTTTGTAAGAGAGTTAAAGTTTAACCTCTTTAGTGTCTCATAAATGTGTGACAAAAAGAATAGTGTTCTCTTTAATGATATTGAATGTATGGTTTTATCTCCAAACTTTAAGTTAATTGATAAAAGTCAAGTTTTACTTAAAGTTCCTAGAAAGAACAATGTGTATAGTGTTGATTTAAAGAATATTATTCTTAAAGGAGGTCTAACTTGTCTCTTTGCAAAAGCCACATCTGATGAATCTAAACATTGGCATAGAAGACTTGGTCACATAAATTTCAAAACTATGAATAAACTAATTACGAGAAATCTTGTAAGAGGTTTACTTTCAAAACTTTTTGAAAATAATCAAACCTGTGTTGCTTGTCAAAAGGGAAAGCAACACAGAGCCTCTTATAAGTCCAAAACTCTAAGTTCAATCAGCCAACCTTTACATATGTTGCACATGGATTTGTTTGGTCCAACATTTGTAAAAAGCTTAATGAAAAAGATGTATTGCCTAGTTGTCACAGATGATTATAGTAGGTTTAGTTAGGTTTTCTTTCTAGCTACTAAAGATGAGACTAGTGGCATTCTTAAGTCCTTTATAACTAGAGTAGAAAATCTAATAGATCAAAGGGTTAAGGTAATTAGGTGTGACAATGGAACTGAGTTCAAGAATAAGGAGATGAATCAATTTTATGAGAGAAAAGGTATTAAGAGAGAATTTAGTGTAGCTAGAACTCCTTAACAAAATGGAGTAGCTAAGAGGAAAAATAGAACACTAATTGAGGCTGCTAGGACAATGCTAGCTGATTCTAAGCTACCTACTACTTTTTGGGCTGAAGCAGTTAATACTGCTTGCTATGTGCAAAATAGGGTATTAGTAACTAAGCCTCATAACAAGACCCCTTATGAACTTTTTCTTGGTAGAAAACCAGCTTTAGGCTTTATGAGACCATTTGGGTGTCCTGTTATAATTCTTAATACCATAGATCACTTAGGCAAGTTTAATGGTAAGGCTGATAAAGGATTCTTTGTTGGGTACTCAATCAATAGTAAAGCATTTAGAGTATTCAACAGTAGAACTAGGATAGTTGAAGAGAACCTGCATGTCCAGTTTAGTGAGAATACACCTAATATTGCAGGAAGTGGACCAAATTGGCTTTTTGATATTGATGCACTAACAAAGTCAATGAATTATAAGCCAGTTGTTGCAGGAAATCAGTCTAATGGTAATGCAGGTACAAAAGCATGTGATGATGCAGGTAAAGCTAGAATGGAGACAGTACCTGGCAAAGATTACATTCTGCTACCATTATGGACTACTGATCTACCATTCTCTCAAAGTTTAAAGAGTTCTCCTGATGCTAGATTCAAACCTTCAGGAGATGATGAAAAGAAGGTTACTGAAGAACCAGGAAAAGAAGGTGGTGATCCAAGTAAAGAGGATGAAAGAGATGATCAAGAGAAGGATGCTAGTGTTAACAGCACTAACAATGTTAATGCTGCTAGCATAAATGAATAATGTTTGTATGTGCGTGCCCAACCCCCCTCCCCGCCCCCCTCCAATGGCAAAAAAAAAGGACCCCTTTAAAACCAATCAGCAGTAAACTAACCAAAAGCAGGTTTTAAAGTTTAATACTGATAGATCAAAATGGTGGAGTACTGCTAGGTACCCCCTAATTAGTTACTGTTAAGGCCCCTAATTACAATGAAGTTAGGCCCTGTTAAGACGCCTAAAGGCCATTGGCCTTCAAAAAAAGCAAATAATCTAACTAGTGGTTATAATTAAAGACCCAAAACAAACCCAAAGATTGGACATTGTAAAGACCAAAAAGCCTCAAACACACAAATCAAGAGGTCCCTTTTACTATCCACCAACCAGTTTTAATAGACCCCCAAAATGGCATTTAAAACCTTTATGGTGAAACAAAACTTTTTGGAATTTAAAAAACATGACCTAAACTTGTTTTGGGACAAGGGGCAGTAGTTATTATAAGTAAAGGGTAAAGGTGGTAAAAAAAAAAATAGTCCCCCCCCTAAAAGAAGGGATAAAATGGGTTTAAAAATGCAAGGCAAGGCCCAAAGATGAAAAATTTAAAACCAGATCAATGGTTGTAACCAAATATAATGGCCTCCCCTTTACATGCTTCAAGAAGTTTGATTATGGATTAGACCCAAAAGGGAATATTTCCCCAAGGTCAGTAAATGAACGTTGGAGATTTCCCTAAAAGAAGGATAACTAAATTTCTACCTAACCTTTTATGCAGGGCAATCCAAGGAATTTCCTTGTTTTTACAAAGGAAATCATCAGTAAGTGGGGGGAATTAGTTGGGTTTGCCCACTAGCCATATGAACCTGAGGCCAAACAAACGGGCTTATCTTTCCCCAGACTAATGAAAGAATTTTAAAATTGGAGGACTTTTGTTGGGCTTTTTGGACAGTGGATTTTTCCCAAAGGAAGGTAAAAAAAAAAATTGAACGGGTTAAAGGTTAAAAAATCCAAAACCCTGCTAAATTTAAGACTTTTGATGATGTTTTTGTACTTTGTAAGATGAACTTAAGTTTAATTCTTTTTCTCCCTTGTCCCCTCCACAAAATGTGGTTGAACCCAAGAAAAAAACAGTGGGTTTTCCCCCCCTTTATTTTTAAACCTGAGGTCCCGAAAATGCCCCCTTTTAATCTTAAGTCCTCCCTTAAGCTATTTTAAGCTTCCCCTTTGATGAAAGTCCCAAAGTTTGGGTTCCTTCTTTAGAGCCTTCCTAGAAAAAAAGATGGTGTGTACAGCTTTTGGGATTATTAAAGAACATTTGTTCCTTACTTTCCTGGAGGTAAAAAAACTTTGGTTGATATTATAAAACGCAAAATGCAAAACAGCAGATGAAGTCTAAAAATTATGGCATAAAGAGATTAAGGTCCATGGTAAAATTTATTCAAAAATATAATAAACAACTTGGTTTAAGGGTCAAACCTAGTTTAAGAGGTTTTTTTAAACCATTTCAAAAGTTTTTGGTGAATGACCACACCTCAAAGATTTTGTGTTTGGCCTTACTAGACGGTAAAGCCCAACTAAAGCCCTTCATGTACGGCACCAAGTTAGATAAAGCAAAAACCCATCAGAAAGCCCCCCCCTAAGAATTATTTTCATATGGAACTTAATTTTTGGACATGTTTCCACTTCCCCTAAAAGAAAAGCTAAATCCTAACAAGAAAAAAAAGGTTACTGCTTGGTTGAGATCTGATTGATTTCAATTACACAGCAATGTTAGAGTAGGGTAATTTTTTTTTTTCTTTAGCTATACAAAGGAAATTGAAAAAACACTAAAAATCCTTGTAAGACCATTATTGTTAGCCCCTCGATTTATTGAGTCGAACAAGGGGAAAGTTCGGTCCCCCCCCACTCATAAACGATTGGAGCATTTCGGTCCTTTAATTAAATTAATGTTGGTAAATAGGAAAATAATATTCCGGGAAATCTGGGCTCGATATGATAAATCCCTAATAATTGTATAGTTTTTGGTTATTAAAATCCCCAAGCAAAACCCGAGCCCGGGTTCCCCCTAAGTTTAAATTATTACTTCGCGCGCCCACTTTTAAAGTGCGGGGTTATAAAGAAAAGCTATTTTTTCCACTTGGAAAAAGTAAGCTGTTTTTATCAAAATATCTAATAATATCTTTTTCTCTTTTCTCCCTTCTTTTCTCCTTCCCCCCTCTCCCTCCAATTCTCCTCTCCTACTTTTTTTCTCTCTTCTAGAAAACAACCCCCCTCTTTCACCTCTTTTTTCCCTCATTTCCCTAGTTCCGAATTTTCGTAAAATCGATTTGTACTTGAAGTGAGAAGTGGGTTAAGGCGGGGAATTTCCACAATTGATGTATCAGAGCAAAACGTGTGGGATTTCCGTTAGTTGATTCCACGTTGGTGGGTATTATCAACAAGAAAAAAAAAAAAATCCAAAATTTCATTGGTGTCAAAAAATAAGTTCCATAAAACAAAAAATCAAACCCACGAATTTTTTTTGTGCTTAGAATTGTGTGAAAGTATTTTATATTATTAAGCAAAGAAATCTTGGCAATAAAGGTAAGCAAATATTGTGCAAAGAGAAAAATTCAAGTTAAAAAAAGGTCCCCCCCAAAAAGGGTGATTTTATAAGCGAATTTTTTGGTGGAAAAAAAAAAAAACGTAATTTTTTTCTGAGTAGCGGTTTTTTTTTGACAAAACTTTGAAAAAAAAGTTCCTTGTTGCGTTTTTTGACATTTTGCCTTGTTGCCGTTTTTGGATTTTTTTCTTCTTTGTTGCGTTTTTAGAATTTTCCCCCCCTTCCAAGTGTAATGCGTTTTTTGTTTATGATATTTTTTTTATTAAAAACAGTGTTTTCAAAACCAAATCATTGCGTTTTGGGTTAGAAGAAGAAAATTTTAAAAAAAATTAAAAAATAATCAAAAACCCCTATTTTTCGAAATTTTTTTTTTATGGTTGCCCGTTATTTGGATATTTTATGAATTATTATATATTGGTTTTGCGTTTTTTGTGAGCCATTTTGCGTTTTTTGACCAATATTTTTTTGCGATTTTTATGGAACCCAATTGGGCGTTTTTTTTTTGACCCAATTTTGCGTTTTTTTGAACCAAATCTCAACCAACTTGCGTGTTTTTTTGGGTGTCCCACACTAGGCGTTTTTGTGTGAAGAAAAGGGTTTTTTCAGTAAAAAAACAGCATAACTTTAGATCCGTTAAGTTCCGTTTTATTTTTCCAGTCAGGCCCCCCTTGAACCTTCCGCAAATTAGAAAAGAGAAAAAAAATGAGACGAAAGGCCGCTGTAACCACCCCCTATTTAGTTTGGTAAGGAATATCTCGGAGGCCCAAAAACATCGAGTTTGCTAATATTTTAATGACATTTTATTTTTCAGTATTTTTTGGAAATTTTGGGTAGTTTTACACTTGTTTTTTGTTTTTTCTAGCTCACGCCCCATCTGTAAATTTTATGGCCCGTTTTATCCAGTTGGGGTGGAACCTCCCCTATTTTTTTTTAAACCAATCAGCTGTAACCCTAAAGCCCCAGAAAATTAATCCCTGTTTTTTAATACAATTAATCATTGGCCCGCTGAATCCCAAAGCAAAAATCTTCCCAACAGGTTATTTTCTTATTGATATTTTGTAAAATCCCTGTTTTTAATTCCCATTTTATCAGTTTTTTAAATCATAGACCGTGTAAAAAAATCTCATGAAACGTGGAAAATTGCTTATAACACATACCAAACAAACTTCAATTCACATCCAAATATCCACTTAAAAAATAATCCAAACAAAAATTTTCATCCTTCAAACTCCACGAAAAAATGGAATAAGAAAAGATACCTTATATTCTTTCGTGGGGTTTTCAGATTCAGTAAAAAAATCACAAACCACATACAAACTAATATCAAGACAATAACAAAAAAAGTAGCCATGGTAAACATCTTTTTATCGAAAACGACTCCAATTTTTCCCACCTCCTCAAGCTCTTTAATTAAACCAACCGACTAAAAGGAAGTTACCCGAACCCGAGGATGGGGGAATATCAAACCCGACTCCATTACGAACACTTTTTTGTCAAGATCCTAAGAAGAACTTATATCAACATGCCACGATGGATCCCTAAAAACAAGGAATCAACTTCCAAAGCCAAACTTGAATAACAACGAAAATTCAAAAAGAGATTGGATCCAATGTGGCCCACCCCTTTTTAAAGTTCTCGAGAACCCTCAGTTTTTCAGAAATGTTCATCAGTCAAAGAAAAAATTATTTTGAATGGGATGAAAATAAATTGTAAAAAATGACCACGAAACCTTACTTTCCTAGAAAATACTCTCGACTTGAGAATTTCCCAGAAATTCCGTTGATCACCCTGAATCCAAAAAAACTTGGGATAAAAGTTTAAAAAGTCGATTTTGAGAAAAAGAAGCGTTTTGCCCAAAAAATATGGAAGTAAAAAATGACAGCAGGGGGTGGTGGGAAATGAAAAGACGATGCAGGACGACAGAGGAAAAAAAGGTTTTTTTTGAAAATTCCCGAGATAAAGCATTGGATTTGGCTAAGTTTAAGGGGTTATCCATTGAAAAAAGCAAATGGACCCCAGAAAATTACAAGAGCGAATACAAAGCAGCAGAGATCCAGGGGAAAAATGTAAATGGCAAACAAATGTTTTTTTTTTTTTAAATAGAATGCAGATATCAGAAACCCCAATAGATAAATGAAAGAGCCCACATGGGCTTGAGGTTACAAAACGACAGCCCTGAATGAATAATGTCATCTGCTAACCCAGTAGGACACCAGCAAACTGAAGCAACCTGAATCCAATACTGAAGGAAGAGGTTTGAACCCAGTAAATAAGCCAAGAAACAAAAGTCAAGACAATACGTCCTTTACCCTCCCTGCTTAAAAAAATAAAGGTGATAACATGACAAACCCCCTAAAACCCTCCTCAGCTCCCATTAACTCGAGTCACTGAAAATGTTTGTCCCCCCCCCCTCAAAAATACCCGTTTTGCCCAGATTTTTCCAAAACTATAATTTTGTGGAAAACTCCTCAAAAAGACACATTGTAATCAATCTTTTGAAACTCCAATTTTAAAAAACAAATGGAAAAACAAGTTTTTTTAAATATCAAGGCAACCAAATGTCCAATTTTTGAAAGAAAAAAGGTAATGAAGGCCAAGGTATAAAAAAAAAAATGGAACAATCGATGTATAATTTTGGAAACAACAAAACATTCGAAAATTGGAAAACATTAGTTGGGTGGCCTTAAATTTAACTCCGCAAGAGAATGAATCAGTATTAAACATTAAAGAAAATGAGCAACATTGGGAAAAACAGACTTACAAAAGATCTTTTATTGATTCTAATAAAACAAAAAGGAACACGAGTTTCAGACCAAAAAACCAGAAATTGAAACCTCCACTATTTAAAATGGAAACAACACCTGAACAAAAAGTCCTAATGAAAATGGCCTGATGTACTAAAACTAATCTTCCAAGATTCAGAAAAATGGGGTTATTGCAATTGCAGCCCTTAAAAAATTGGAGTTTAAAAGGGGAAAACTAACAGTGAAAAATAGTGTGAATACTAATGGTTTTGACAAAAGCCCAATCAATCTTGGGGAAACACCATATTTTTTTTACAACCACATGGAAAAAACCAGCTTTTTTTCGATTTGGTTAGACACAACCGACACTTGCGGTTTTTTAAAGTCCCCCCCCCTGAAAAAGAACCTTAGATTCAAAACCCCAACAAGTTTTTTTGGCCCTCCCAAGTATGAATGGTGAAACCAAACGAACTTGGACAAAACAGTTTTCACTAAACACATCTATTTGGCCCTAAGGGAAGGAGAATCTTGCCCCCTGGCAAAAAATACCCCTCATATTCACAATGATTTTGCAACCAATCACTCATCCTAAGGTAATAATAGCTTCCAAAACGACATTTTGGGTTCCCATAAATCATAACTAAAAACCAAGAAGTGAAGTTAAGAAAAAAAAGGAACACATAAAAAACACTCTAGGATCCCACAAGAAAATTTTTTTCCTGTGAGCTCCCAAACAATTTTATTGGTTTTTGCTCACCTCCGACAAGTCCCAGAAAATGGTGGGTCCCCTTTAATGCCAATCCATGATGGAACCCGTATTTGTGGTAATAAAATTTTCCCCTGAAAAGAAGTCCCCAACTCGCCGTGCCTTATAAGGTATTTCCATCCAATCAAAACCATACAAAAAACAGAAAAACAAAAACCCCGTAGACAAAAATAAGGGTTGCATGCAACGAAAAAAAACCAAAAAAGAACAGATCCCCCAAAAAGGGGACCATAGGGTTTTCATAAAATCAAAAAGACATACCAACTGGTGGCCATGGAGAAAAACAAGCAGTTCCCCTCGAAATCTTGTCATTATAGGTGGCAACCCAACGGGTAAGAATTTCTCAAAGACTGTTTTTACCCCCCCTTTAGATTTTGGGTTTCAAATAAACAAGGAAAGACAAATTTCCCCCCCCCGCCTTATTATAAGCAACAACCCCAAAAGGGGGTTTTGAAAAGTTTAAAAAAAAAACCCCCAAATGTTTTCCCAAATGCCAGAGATCGCCCCCCTAACCAAATGGTATGAGAAGCTAACCAGCCCTCACCTATTGGTTAAAAAAGTGGGGCAGATAACTTACTTCCTATAAGGAGTAATACAGGTAACAAATCCGAGTCAAAATCCAACAGGAGGAAAAAGGGGAACCAAGAGTTTTGGTTTTTGCTAAAAAAAGAAAGAAAATCTCAGAAAAAACCCCAAGGCCCTTAAGGAAAAATTTTTTTTGATCCTGAATGATATCACAAAATGAACCGTTTGGGAACCACAGCAGTATTTTTTTCAAGCCTCCGGTAATCAATTCTAAAATGAAATCGTTTTTGGAAACACGACACAGTTTCAAGCCACGGTCGTCAAATGTTTCAAATGGGGATGTTCCTGATCCACAATAGTTTTCCAGACCACGCACCTCAAAAAACGACAAATGTAAGTTCCCCCCCCTGTTTTGATAAAAAAATAACAACTTCAGTGCCCCCGTTCCCTCCCAAAATGGGTTTTTTTTTAAATGAACGTTTAGGAACATAACAGTTAAAGTTTTATCCAAGCCTCGTCGGTCCATCCAAGTCCCCCAAATGAAAAATGTTCCCCCTGACTCACAACAGATTTTCAGAAAAAACCCGTCGCAACCACCAACTGATTAAATGGCGTTCTGCCCTGAAAAACACACTTCAGGCCCCCTCCCGTATCCCTCCCAAAGTTTAATGAAAAACGTTTTGATCGCAAGCAGAATCAAAGCCCTCGATCTTCATGGAGGATGATTTTGGTTTTGGGTTCACATCAATTTTCAGGCCACTTTGTTCCCTTTTTATCCAAAAAAATGAATACCTTTCCCCTGAATCATAAACCCCCGTTTCAAGAACTTTCGAAATTCCAACGAAACACAGCAATGAAACCGTCCAAAGTATCAAAGTCTGGTGTTACCAAAAGTTTTTTCCCTCTAAGCATTCAAATGACGAGCCTACATCCACGACAAGAGTTGTTTGGAAATACTAATTTCCAACCCATCACATAAGCCAACAATAAATGCTGAAGGACAATCGGTTTTAAAATATATAAAATACAACAAATGTTGGAAAAATAGAAAATTTTCCAAAAAGAATCTTCCCCCTCGACATGTTTCTCCTTGGAATCGAAATAAAACGATTTTAACGTGCATAGAAAATGTCCCGATTTAACCAAAGTGACCAACAACGGGTGTGTATAAATGAAAAAAGTTCCGAGCCGATAAGTTATTTTTCAAATAAAGTTTTTCAAACATTGTTCATTTTTTCCCCTAATTATCTAAATTGGCTTAATGTTTGGCAAATATCCAGTCACAAACCCCCGGACCATATTTCAAATAAAAGGAAGGTTTTTTATTAAACTAATCCACACAACGAGAAAAATTAACGTTTATCTCGGTCCTTGAAAAAGCCTGTTTTATTTCCTTTACAAGACCATTTCAATGTTTTTTAAGCTCAGGAAAAAGGAAAAGTGTTTACCGTGTCCCAGTGGCGCTTACCCCTTATAACCGTTAAGAAGAGAAGTCCCTCTAACATCCTAATTTTTTTTCCAAAAAAAAGATGAACACATAAATTTTTTTAAGAATTTCCTCGAATGACAAATTTCATAAATTCTTTCAAAAATTGTATGTTTTTTTCAACACTCCCATCCCCGTCACAAATTGTTTTTTATTCCAAAAAGAAACCTAACAATTTTTTTTCAAATTGTTTCCCCTATTTCTTGAGGGGGGGAAGGTTTTTTTTTATCGAAAAACAAAAGTTATTAAAGTTCTTGGGATAAACAGCATATCAAACGACCCCATCTTATGTATTCAAAAAACATAATCAAAATGTTTTTTTATCCAAACCATTTCATTGCTGAAACCATAGATTTTTCGTCCCACCAGAGATTTTTTCAAGACATTAATTATAAAACACAAGTTAAATTTCAAAAAACTAAGTGGTTAATATTTAAAATCAAGGGGGGAGAAAAATGAATTAAAATATGAAAAATCCTTATTCGAACTCCAATGTGATGGAAGAATAAAGGTTTTATTATGGTTCGATCTTTTATAACCAACAATACATCCCTTTAATTTCACGACCGATACCTGAAAGTCCCATAAGGTGGGGTTAGGTTTAGGAAAACAAATCTTTAATATAATCCAACCCATGAAACCGAGGGGGAATCCTATAACCCCAAGGATAAAATCCAAAGTTTAGAATAGCAGCCCCTTAAAAGGTATGAATTGGTAAGAAAATGAAATGTTATATGGGGGAATAATGTCGACTAAGAATTGAAGTTAACAACTGGAACAATCAACAATAAGGGTGGTTAGTAATGACGTCCCCTGGAAAAAAAAGCATTGGGAAACGGGTGGTTGAAGAATGAAAAAAAAGAAAAATGGAAAATTGGAATAAAGGTGTAAAGAAAGAAAGCCCGCCCACACAACTTTAAAAGGGCAACGAAACCCGGGTTCCTATACATAAACTGCCAGTCAGCAAATTCCACAAGTTTTTGATTTTGCTGACATTGAAAAACACTTCCCATGGACCCCAGTGATGCAATGGGCCCCCACAAACCCTTTTTCCCCCAGCCATTCGAGTTTTTCCTCCTAAAAAGAAAACTTGTTGCTCCATTTTTGAGTCTACGAAAAAGATACAAACAACGTTAATTAATCTTATAGACAATTCCCTCCCATTTTTTTCCCGAGATCGTTTCGATAATTGAAATAGGGTTGTGGCCAATATGCCCTCCAGCCTCCCGAGTACCTAAAAACCCAAAATGCACCTAAATCGAAGGTTCCCTAGAGCCCAATAGATCCACTAAAAAATCTCGTTAAGGAATAAACCCACATATCCCCATTTCATAAAACTACTTTATTGAACAATCATCAACAGGTTTCCAACAAAGAAAGCTGTTACAAAAGAAGTCCTAAAACCTAAACGCAAATATCATTATGAAAATTTGGCCAGAAATAATCCGAGTGGGATAAACTAAATTGTAAACTTCCACAAAGAACGATGGGAAATCCCAGCATTGACCCCAACCAGCAAAATCAAAACCAAGCTCTTTGGTAAAGGTGGCACAGTTTAGCGCGATTCAATTCATGAATCAAATACTATGTGAACAACCCTGAGAATAGAACGATATTTGGGTTGTTTCCATAAATTTTAATTTATGAACGATTTGGGATGGGAATTATAAGAAAAAAACACATGGAACCACTCCTCGATGATTTGGGGGGGTTACAAAAAACTCCTTTAACGAGTGGACACGTCCCCCCGATTTGATTTTCAAATCCAATATTTTACTCGTTTAAACCACACTCAAAACCCGTAAAAACCCAGCAAAGGTCAAACGGTGGGTAACGGCAAAAAAACCCTCAATCACCAATACAAAATGCATCCAATCAGAACGAAACATACTAAATCTAGAAAGCTCAAGAAATTTAAAGGACAAAGACTTATTTATTCCCCGCAAACTCCCCACCCCCCCTGAAATAAAAGCTTTCAAGAAATAAATGCCAGCTAAAGTTATGTAGCCATAAAAAATTGTTTGGGACAAAAGAAACAAAAGGATCGCAAGAATGGGCCCATTAAGCCCGATCGCCAATAGCATGAAGGAACAAGCCTTTTAAAAAACAAACAAAGTGAACAACGACCAAAACACTCGGAGGGGTCCTTAAACAAACCGAAACCAAAAGCCGAATTCCTCCATTGTCTTCCATGAAAAGGAGTTGACCAACAAATGAAAACTCCACTCCATTTCGGGGGAGATTGTTAGCCCCCTCCCAATTTTTATTTGAGTTCAATAAGGAAAAAGCCTCGTTCCCGTAGTATCCAAGTACCCCCTCACTTCGGGGGGAGATTGGTTTTTAAGCCCCTCACAATTTTTTAATTTGGTCCCCCCCCGAAACCAAGGAACAGTTATCCGGTGTCCCCCCCCCCCACCCCCCCCACTCAACGGATCGGAGCAATTTCGGATCCCCCCCCCCTTTAAATTAAAGTTTAATGTTGTTAAATATAGGAAATAATATCGCGGGGAAACGGGCCCTACGATAGATAATCTAATATTGTAATAAGTTTTTTGGGTTAAAAAATCCATCAAAAACCCGAGCCCGGTTTCCCTAGTTTTAAATAACACCCCCCTCGCCGCGTCCACTTTTTAAAAGTGTTCCCCCGGGGTATATAAAGGAGCCTTTTTCCACTTTTGGAAAAGTAAAGTTTGTTTTCATAAATATCTTAATAATATCTTTTTTTCTCCATTTCTCTCTCAAATTTCCCACTCTCCTCTACTTTCCCCTCTCTCCAGAATAAAACAACTCCCCTCTCTTCCCCTCAATTTCTAGTTCCCGATTTTTTTTCGGTTAAATCGATTGTAAATGAAGTGGGGAAAGTGGGTTATTAGCCGGGATCCTACACCTTATTCAAATAGGCCCTATTAAGAAAAGAAACCAAAATTTGAAAATCCAATAATTGATTAAAAATCAATAGAATGTTGGGGGTTAATGTGGAAAACAAGAAAGGATTTTTAAGAACTTAATGTTATAATGAATTATTGTGCTTAAGGAAAAGGAATTCAAAAAGGGGAGTTTAAAGTGTAGCTAGAACTTCCCACAGCAAAAATGGTGTTGCAGAAGAGAAAAAAAAACAGTGACCACCCCCTAATTGGATGCGAGCTAGAAACATATGTTTTAGGAGAACCCTCACTATTTATCCTATCCCCATTTTTTTTGGGCCCAGAGGGCCCCTTTAAATACTGCTTTGCTAATGTAGCCGGAATTAGGGGTAATTTAGTGACCCAAAACCTCAAAAAATAAAGAAAACAACCTTAATGGAACTTCCAAAAGGGTAAAATCCAATCCTTAGTAATTAAGTTTTATTTTTTAAAATGAAGACCATGTTGGTGGCCCCAAAAATAAGACACCTTATGAATTATTAATAGGTAAATCACCTATTATTAGTTTTATGAGACCTTTTGGGTGCTCCTTAACTATTTTGAACACCTTAGATTCCTTGGGCAAATTTGATAGAAAATATGATGAAGGTTATTTTCTTGGATACTCTACCTCTAGTAAAGCCTTTAGAGTATACAACAAAAGGACCAAAAGGGTAGAAGAGAATCTACACATCAATTTTCTTAAAGATCAACCTAATGTAGCAAGAACTGATCCTAATTGGATGTTTGATCTTGATTTTCTCACCAATTTAATGAATTATATTCCTGTTAGTGTAGAAAATCAGGTTAATGTGGATGCAGGTACACAAGATTCTTATGTTGCAGGTTCATCAGGAAAAGATAAAGGACCTACTCAGGAATACATATTGCTTCTACTACAACATCATAGGATAAGGATTCCAGTAAAGGATGTTGTTTAGGTTGCACAAGAAAAACCCTCTGAAAATGCTTCTCCAGACAAGGATATACAAGATTCAGAAGATGTTATTGATAAGGAAGGACAACATTAGATGCCAAAAGATGAACAAGTCTTGCATGATGAACTTGAGAAGATGGTTACTCAGGAATTGACTACTAAAGCTATGGATGATGTTTCAAGACAAGCCTTTGAAGAAGAAAAGAGGAAATTTGCATCTCAAAAGAAGGCAGCTCAGGCTACCAGTACTAACACACTTAGTACTGATAGACCATTTGTTAGTACTGATAGGTCTAACACACCATATGTTAGTGTTGCTAGTACTCCTACAGGTGCAAATGCTGGTGAATCATCATTTGTTTATCTTGGAGGCAAAATACCTATTGATGCATCTACTCTCCCTAATGCTGATTTACCTATTGATCCAAATATGCCTGACTTGGAAGATGCTTCTGATACTCTCCCAAATGATGGAATATTCAATAGAGCTTATGATGATGATGAAGATGTGGGTACAATGGCTAATTTCAACAACATGGATAACATCATTGTTGTTAGTCCTATTCCTACACTCAGAATTCATAAGGATCATCCAAAAGGACAAATTCTAGGAGATCCTACATCAGCAGTTCAAACAAGAGGGAAGATTCAAAAGGCTTCTTCAGCACAACAAGCCTTGGTAAGTTACATTCACAGATAAAACTGAACAAATCACAAGGATTATCAAAACTGTTTGTTTACATGTTTTCTCTCTCTAGAAGAACCCAAGACTATATCACATGCCTTACAAGATGAAAGTTGGGTTGAAGCAATGCAAGAGGAATTGCTTCAGTTCAAACTACAAAAGGTTTGGGTACTTGTTGATTTTCCATATGGGAAAAAGCTAATTGGTACAAAGTGGGTCTTCAGGAATAAGAGGGATGAGAGATGTATTGTTGTGAAAAACAAAGCAAGGCTTGTAGCACAAGGGTTTAGACAGGAGGAAGTTATAGATTATGATGAGATTTTTGCACCTGTTGCCAGAATTTAGGCAATTAGGTTATTTTTAGCCTTTAAATCATACATAGGATTTACTGTCTACCAAATTGATGTTAAAAGTGCACTATAAGTGTTATCAAGAATCATGTTGCTCATTTAAGGACCAAGCATATTGAGACTCGATTCCATTTTATAAGAGATTGTTATGAGAAGAGACTAATAGAGGTTATCAAGATTCACACTGATCATAATGTTGCACACCTTCTCACCAAAGGATTTGATGTCACCAGGTTTAACTTCTTAGTGGTGAGCATTGGAATGTTAAATATGTAGCTACATTTAAGGGGAGGTTAAAATTGTAAAGCTTATAAAGTGTAATAAGTGTTTCTAGTTAAAAATTAATAATGTTAGGGTATTAATCCTGGTAGTTAGGAAATAGTTAGCTCTAGTCAATGATATATATTGTAGCATTTTTCTTATTTTGACTAACTATTTCAAGATAAGCATGGATTGGAGGATGGATAGAAGCTGTGCTGCAAATTCTACTCATATATGGTCTGTAAGTACTAAGTACTAGAGTTAATCCTGGTAGTCTATAAGTTAATTCTAGTAGTCTATAAGTTAATTCTGGTAGTCTATAAGTTAATTCTGGTAGACTATATTAGTACTGGTAGGCTAATGTTAAGTCTGGTAGATGACCGTTGGTGCTGGTGAGGGAAAATTGATTTTTCTTATTTAAATATTACCGTTAGAGATTTTTACGGCGCATACTTCTAAGATAGGTTTTCTATTTGGATAATTACTGCACTTTATTCTATAAAATATCTTTCTTTGCTCTAAAGAAACTTCTTTTACAGTCGGTCCAATAAGAAACCTTGTTATTCATCGATAAAAACTCAATTCTCTCTCTCTACCAGTACTTAGTCATTCACTCGTATCAAACCCAGCACTAGAATTTGAATTCTTACGACTTTTGTTCAACAACGTGTTCATATGGCCAATCTAAAGTACTCAGACAAGCATAATATGGTCGCTTTCCTGAAGAAACCAAATGAAAGTGTTGGTTTCACTGAGGTAGTGGATTTTCTTAAAGGTACATCTCTCAGGTATGCCTTAACTCATAATCCTACTATCTATGACTCCCTAGTCAAACAGTTCTGGCAAACTGCCACAGTCAGAACACTTGCTAATGGGACTCAACAATTAGTAGCATCTATAGACTCTAAAGAGTATACTATTACTGAGGCATCTGTCAGAAGTAAACTTCAATTGGCAGATGCAACAGGAATACATAATTTATCTGATGCTGAAATATATGCTGGATTAGCCACATTGGGGTATGTTACTGAGGGTAAATTAACTTTTTGGAAAAAGAATTTTACACCCCAATGGAAATTTTTAATCCATCATATTTTACACTGCTTAAGCCCTAAGTCTGGTGGATGGGATCAATTTGGTAGTACTGTTGCTACTGCATTAATCTGTCTATCTAGTAATAGGGTTTATAATTTTTCTAAAATGATTTTTGATGGAATGGTTCATAACTTGGAGAGTAATACAAAATTTTTAATGTATCCAAGATTTTTACAAATTATTTTGGACATTAATACTGAACATAAAGGAAAGTATTTAGCCCCAACTTTGACCAAAAAGCTTTTTGCAAACATGAAAAGGGGTTATGCAGGGGATATTGTACCATTGTTGCCTGCTATGTTGGCAGGTGCAGCTATGGATCAAGGTGAAGGATCAGCACAACCAGCTGAACCCCATCCCACACCTGTTGATCCACTACCATCCACATCCCTACCACCACATCAATCACCACCTCATTCACCACATCAATCACCACCTCATTCACCACATCAATCACCACCTCATTCACCACATCAATCACCACCTCATTCACCACATCAATCACCACCTCATTCACCACATCAATCACCACCTCATTCACCACATCAATCACCACCTCATTCACCATTTCAATCACCACCTTACTCACCACCTCATTCCTCACCACCTAGGTCATATGAAGCACCTCTCCCTGAAGGTAACACATCAGGAAGTGTTGAGGCCAGTATACAACTCAAAGAATTGATGGTACTTGTACCTAGCTTGGTGACCAGGGTTACTAGTTTGGAGAAAGAGTTGAAGGACACCAAACAAACCATAGGGAATGTTGTGCTTAAATTGGTAAAGAAGGTAAAATCTCTGAAAAAAGCTTTGAAGAGGAAATCCAAGAAAGTAATTGTGTCTGCTTCAGAGGGTGAAGAACCTGAGGATCAGGGGAGGATAATACAGGATATTGAGATGATCCTCTAGTATCTTTGGTTAGAGAATCCATGAAAGAGAAGTCACAAGATTTTGTTACTCCTACAAAAGCTTCAGGGGAGGCTCAAGAAGAAGAAGAAATCAGTCCTACAATCTTGGAGGCAGCTAAAACTTTGTCAAAAGTTGCTTCTCAAAGTGTTAGCAAAACAAAGTCGACTGATAAGGGCAAGAGATACAGGAGGAGAGCAAGGTCTATGGCTAAAAAGATTAATATTGAATTGGATGCTGAGGATGAGATTAATACTGGCAGAGTTAAGATTAATTTTGGTATTAAAGATGTTAATACTGGTAGTTCTAAAGTTGATACTGGTAGAACATCAATTAGTACTTCTAGTATAATTCATTCTCTTAAAAAGGGTCAAAGAGAAGGAAAAGCTCAGATGGTTGAAGAGGATATCCAGGCTACTCATAAGACTAAAGAACAAATAAGACAAGAAGAAGATAGATTGGAAGAGGCTATAAGATTGCAAGCTCAAATGGATGAAGAAGTTGTAAAACAGATTCATTTGGATAAGATGTTAGCCAAAAGAGTGAACAACTAAAAAGAAAGGCTGAAGTTCAAAAAGCTGTACAATTTTATACTGAAGAAGATTGGGATACCATTAGGGCAAAACTGGAAGCTAATACAGAGGTAGTCAAGAGTCTTCAAGGAGAAAGTATAAAAAGAAGTTTCTTTAGAGTAAAGAAAGATATTTTATTGAAGAAAGTGCAGTAATTATCCAAATAGAAAACCTATGTTAGAAGTACGCGCCGTAAAAATCTCTAACGGTAATATTTAAAATAAGAAAAGTCAATTATCCCTCACCAGCACCAACGGTCATCTACCAGTATTAAAATTAGTCTACCAGTACTAATATAGTCTACCAGAATTAACATTATAGGACTACCAGAATTAAATTATAGAATACCAGATATTTTTACTTGAAGGATCACAGATTTAACCAGTGTCCACCAGAATTAACTTGTAGACTACCAGAATTAACTCTAATACTTAGTACTTACAGACCATATATGAGTAGAATTTGCCAGCACTACATCTATCCATCCTTAAATCCATGGCTTTTCCTGAAAAAGTTAGTGCAAAATAAGAAATTGCTACATATGACCATGAACTTAAACTAACTAAATCCGAACTCAATCATTAATATCCTAGCAGTATTAATGTAAACTAGAAGTAGTTACTAGTCTTTACAAACTGTACAATTTAACCTCCCCTCAAATGTAACTACAGATTTAACATTCCAATGCTGACCACTAAAAAGTTAAACTGAGGTACATCAAATCCTTTTGTGAGAGGTCTGTAACATTGTGTCAGTGTGGAAGCTTTGATAAAACATCTATCCATCTCTTCTCAATAACAATCCCTTATGCAAGTGATGATGTGAATCTCAATGTGCATTCGGTCTTGAGGTGATAAAACTGGATTTCTTGACTACACATATGGTGCTCATCTTTGATCATTATGGATTTGGTGTTCATGAAGTTAAAGCCATAATCTATCATTTGGTTTTTGTATCCATAGTACTTGCCTACAGCAATGAGCAGCTGCAACATATTCTGCCTCAGTAGTAGAATTTGCCATAATTGTCTGCTTTTTGCACTGCCAAGATATGAGTCTTCTACCAAGAAATTGACATCCACCAGTTGTTGATTTCCTGTCAACTGGCTCTGCATAATCACTATTCTGAGAAAAGGCTTATAGTTCAAAAGGGGATCCTAGTGATACCATAACCTAGTTTAGGTTGATGTTTGTGATATTTAAAGATCCTCTTTAAGCATGTAAATGGGAAGCTTTTAGAGTGACTTGAAAACCTTACACAGGCATAAGACAGCAAACATGATGTCTGGCCTTGATGCAGTCAAATACATCAGGGAACCAATCATTGATCGGTATTCATGCACATCTACCTCTACACCATCTTCATCTTTAACCAAGGGCTTGTTTGACTCAATAGGAGTAGTAGCTGTTTTGATGGAGCAAAAATCAAACTTCTTGAGAATGTCAGCTACATACTTGTCTTGACTAATGAAGATTCCATCAGGTTGTTGCTTCACCTGTAGTCCCAAAAAGAATGTAAGCTCTCCCATGGATAACTATGGGAATCTTTTTGTGCATAACTTCTTCAAATTCAATTACACATAGACTTCTTAGTAGAGCCAAATATGATGTCATCCACATAGACTTGGACCAACATAATGTCACTCTTATTCTTCTTGATAAACAAGGTTTTGTCTATGGTACCTCTTCTAAAACCATTCTCCAGCAGGAAAGAAGAGAGTGTCTCATACCAAGCTCTAGGAGCTTGATGTAGACCATAAAGAGCTTTAACTCTTATGACTTTGTTTGGTGAGCAGATCAAACAAAGCCTGGAGTTTGATAAACATCACCTCTTCTTTAATTGTGCCATAGAGAAAGTACTTTTAACATCATTGATTGACAAGAAATACCATATATTATGCATATGGCTAAGATCAGTATGTTGCCTCTATTCTAGCACACGTGGCAAAAACCTCATATAGTCTATTCCTTCTTCTTGTCTATGACTCGGAGCTACAAGCCTGGATTTTATTCTTTACCAGCAATGCTTCTCTTATATCTTCTGTTTTGAAAACCCACTTGGGCACAATGTCCTTCTTTTCAAAAAGCAAATCACAAGTATTCAAACCTGATATAACTTGAACTGGAGAAATTCCTCATGCATTGACTTCTACCCAACTTTCATCCTTTAAGGTTTATGGATATAGTCTTGGGTTCTTCTTGAGAGAGAAAGAAAACATGCAAACAAAAATTCTGTGATCCTTGTAGTTTTTCTATTTTGTATGTGAATGTATAACTAACAAAGGCTTGTTGTGCGGAAGAAGCTTTTGTATCTTCCCTCTGTTTGGACTGCGATGTAGGAGATCTCTAGATTTGTCCTTTGGATGGATCCTTATGAATTATGGAGTGTGGGAATAGCGACTGTCAGCAATGGTGTTATTCCATGTATTGAAATTAGCACTGCAACCCACATCTTCATATCATCATAAGCTCTATTGAATATTCCATCATTTGGGAAGAGTTATTAGAAGCATCTTCCAAGGAAAGAGGCTATTTGGATTCAATGGGTAAATCTGCATTAGGGGGAGTAGATGCAATCAATAGGGTATGTTGCCTTCAAGGTATAAAAATGATGATTCATCGCATTTGCACATGTGGGAAGTTACGAGCAGCATCTAACATTGGTTTTGTAGTGTTAGACCTATCAGTACTAACAAATAGCCTATAAGTATAAGTTGGTTAGTACTGGTAGCTAATAACTTGAGCTGCCTTCTTTTGAGATGCAATTCTCCTTTTTCTTCTTCAAAGGATTGGTCTTGATATATCCTCCATAGATTTTCGCACCAATTCCTAATTAACCAACTCTCTAAGTTAATCGTGCAAATCCTTTTTATTATCTTGCATCTGATGTTGTTCTTCTTGATCATCGCATCTCTGTATCTTGGGACATCTTTATCTGAAGAAGCATTTTCAGAAGTTTTTTCTTGTGCTTATAACAACCTGCAATTTTCATCAATGTAAATATTCCATTATTAGATGCAATGTACAATCTAATCTATTATATATGAATCACCTTTTTCCAGGAAATTTTTGCTTTATTACATTATTACTTTGCCAATATCTCAATGTGCAACATTTCTTGCATAACTTAAGTTAACGAGCTCAGGAAACCTACATATGGCAATCCTATCTTCATATATGTCAAGCAAACATCATAATATGTCAAGTCAATATCATAATATCATTTGTACAAGTAGCATTACTTCTATTAATGTGTCAATTTGCAACACTTATCAAAATCGGGCTTTTTAACCATTATGTATGCTCTAACCCTAAACTTCATGAAAGGTTAACATCTAAGTGAATGTACAAGCTACTGTACAGCATATGTACAAACATATATGACATTCTCATTTGAAATATAAAATCTCTTCAAGTAAAGGTACAAGTCTTTAAAATCTTAATATACAAGTCATTAAGCATGATCTCCAAAATAGCTGTTTTACCTCCATTTTCATTCTATTTTCTTCACCATCATTTGTGTACAAGCTACTACACTCAATATACAATGGTGTAAAAACCTATTTTTCTATGCATATGCCTTTCATAAATGTATTGCAATCAAAAACCCTAATTCAAAACCCTATAACCTTAAAACCGAGCTAGTTTCTAAACCATGGACCTGAATCTTGATTTTTATCCATTGTACCCAAAACAAACACTCTAATAAGTTGTAATAGCTTTAATGTACAACATTATTTAATCATATTGATCCATCATTTCATCATTTTACTTTCAATTATACAAGAGATAAATCTGAAAAAACCTAATTGTGCCCTAATTGTACTTGTGACCCAGTTTATCATTATCTACCCGTTTAACCCTAAGACCAACCTATCAAATTTTGAATTTATAAATATCTGAAATATAAGTCTTAGGATTAGTAACCTATCATTCTTAATCAAATGTACATGAATTACAAGCTAGAAAACTCAATCTGAACCCTAATGAGCCCTAAATGTACCGGTATACACCTTTTTCTCATTTTAACCCATTTTAAAGTTCTATATTGCAAACAAGCACCTCAATGACTAAGATCCTTCATCCCTAAGCTGCTTACAAGCACCTCACACAAATATCTACTTCATTTATAGTTTAAAAATTGATCACATTGTCTTTGTTCTTCTTTCTTATCCGCGGCATACCAAGACCAAGCCAACACATCAAGGCTACTTTATAGCTTAAACAACACATCCTATAGCCCCTCCTCATCACCCTATAGACCTCCTACATGTCCTCTCCTGGTCACATAACTTCCCTTGGCCTCCAAGTCCAATTCGCCTATAAATAAAACCTTAAACACCTCATTTCAAACCATCCCCCACTTCCTCCTCTATAACCCTTACATAGCAGCAATCCTTTGCTCTAAGGATTATAGGTTCTAAGAAGGTTCAATTTCAGAATTAACGGAAAATAAACCAAGAAACGAAGCCGGAGTCGTGCTTCTAGGAGTTATGAAGCTAAAAGTTCGATTTTGACCCGTATTTCTAAGCTATAATCTCTAACCATGTTCTCTAAGCTGTTATTCTGTATTCATGCGATTATATGTCATATATTAATGTAAAATCATTAATATAAAGCATATTGAATCTCCAAAACCTTTTGTTTTACCTTTTGATCAAAACCGTACCCCGGAAACCCTAATTCATGTTTTTGCTTAATCTATAGCTACAGCTTGTAAACTTATTGTTATATCATCCAATAAGCTTTTTATCATTAGAATAAGTGCTTTGATAAGTCATGAAAGAATTTGAACTTAAAACCCGCGCGTTTATGTTTTAAAACCCTAATATGACCCGTTTTGCTTCCTAGCTTAACGAATCGTTATTTTAAACTTGCGTTGCGTTAAATCTTTATATTTTAGTTTATTATAACTTATAAATGTCTATTGAAATGTTAAAATAAGCTTGCATGGCAATTTGGACATGTTTTGTAAATATTATCCATGCAAGGGGTATATATCGTAACTTTTGGAAACTTATAACTAAAAGGACTAAAAATGTCATTTTATCAAATTTATAACTACAAGGGTTTATTATGTCATTTTTCAAAGTGCAAGGTTTACTTTGTATATCTTTAAAAGTTTAAGGACCAAAGTCGTAAAAGTGCAAACTCCAAGGGTATATTCTCGCCACTTTTCCAAATACAAGGATTTCTAAAATGTAACATTTTGAAAAAGGATAAAAACACATTCAAAACATTATCAGACATAACTTTAATTAACGCTTGACGTGCTTAACATTTCCAGATATTAAATAAAATGCTTAAAACCGCTTATGTTGTAACTATTATATCATTCATCATCGACGTGCTTTCAAAAATCATGTCCCGGATCCATATCATACCACAATACTAGGGAGCTTCATATTAAGGAGTTTCATCTTGGTATTACGTTCTGACTGAGTTATTGGGTTTACGATTTAAAGTGCCCTAGCTCCTCAAACGTTTACTGAATGACTTCTGAATTATGATGGCCCGAACGGTGTTATGATAATTTTTATATTAAAACCAACATCGATGTAAAATCTTACATATTCAATCAAACTAAGACTTAACATATATTACCTCAGGTTGCCCGTGACGAAGCCGTTACTTTCACATTCCATATACTTTGCTATCAATTTCCCTATAACAGTTCAGGTGAGTTCATTAGCATCACATTTCAATTTTTTATAACCCGCTGAAGGGGGATACATGCTGTATAAATCATGAATGCAATTATTTCTGTATGACTATTTAATTTACAATTGCCTAAGTAACTGTTTTGTCTTTAAGTCCCCCATTAATCAGGAACCATTTAATTACTACTCCGTAGTAAGCAGCGAAGTGTGAATTAGAATATATTGGGCTGGAGTCCCCGTTGGTGTATCTAATTATGATAACCAAATGCACATCATTAGAAATCACGCGGGTATTTTAGCAAATGTACCCGCAGGGGCTATAACATATCACCATACCCTAAGGCCTTCGGATTCATGTAAGCTAATGGCAATATTAAATATGTTTTTCAATAACGGGTGTATATCAACGTAACCCAATATCGCACTTGCATTCAAATTATTAAACTTAAACCTATGGATTTCACTCAACCTTTGTGTTGACTTTTTAGCATGTTTTATCTCAGGTAACTAATGGACGGAGTGGCGGAGGACATGAAGTTGGAAAACCGTTATCTTTTAAACTCATTAGATAGATTTTGGGAACCTCTCGTTTGTAATAACTCTGAAGAAATAATGAATGATAATTTATTTTAAAAAATGACTCTTTTTGATTCGTTTTCTATGATTATGCCTGTTGTACCTTGAAGTAATACCCCAGATTAGCTTCCGCTGCTATATGTAAAAATGGGGGTGTTACATGTGCAATCTAAACAACATCCTTTACTGGAATCCTTGTCCTATGAGGTTGTAGTGGAAGCAGTATGTATTCCTGAGTAGGTCCTTTATCTTTTCCTGATGAACCTGCAATATAAGAATCTTGTGTACCTGCATCCATATTTACATGATTTTCTACACTAACAGGAATATAATTCATTGAATTGCTGAGAAAATCAAGATCAAACATCCAATTAGGACCAGTTCCTGTCACATTAGGTTGATATTCAAGAAAATTTAAGTGTAGATTCTCTTATACCCTTTTGGTCCTTTTGTTGTATACTCTAAAGGCTTTACTAGAGGTAGAGTATCCAAGCAAATAACCTTCATCAGATTTTCCATCAAATTTGCCCAAGGAATCTAAGGTGTTCAAAATAGTCAAGGAGCACCCAAAAGGTCTCATAAAACTAATACTAGGTGATATACTTTTAATAGTTCATAAGGTGTCTTATTTTGAGGTTTGGTTACTAATACCCTATTCTGTACATAGCAAGCAGTATTAATTGCCTCTGCCCAAAATGGGATATGTAAAAGTGAGTTTGCTAACATAGTTCTAGCTGCCTCAATTAGGGTCCTGTTTTTTCCTTTCTGCAACACCATTCTGCTATGGAGTTCTAGCTACACTAAACTCCTTTTGATTCCTTTAGCAAGAACTCATTCATATCATGATTCTTAAAACTCTGTCACATTATCACATTCTATGATTTTCAACTTTATGATTTCAATTATTTTTACTAGCCTATGTAAGTTTACAAAGGCATTTAGATGTTTTCTATCCTATGGTAAATAAGAAAAATACCCAATAAACCTGCTGAAGCATCAGTCACAACCAAGCGTCATCCTTTTCTTGTTGATGCTTCTTACAGGGACAGGTACACATAAAGTCCTTATGATGTAATTCTAGGGGCTCTCTGTGATTTTATCTAAACTTGGCCTTCCAGGCCTTGTTTTGCTTACCCTTCTTACAGGTAACACAGTGAGGTAATTCACAAAAACTTTTTGGAGGTAAACTCTAACTAGGTCCTACCTTTAAACAAGGTTTATTTATATTTTTGAAATTTACCTGGACCTATCTCTATGCCATTAATTTAGAATCATCTGCTGTTGCATTTGCATGTAAACAAGTTTATTCTCCAGAAGGAATAATGTTTCTTTAATCTAAAGCTATACACATCATCCTTTCTAGGAGCTCTAAGTACAACTTGACTTTCATCAAGAAGCTTAAAGCTAGGAGACAAGATAAGGCATTCAAACTCAGTAAAAAGGACACTATTTTTCTTGTCACACTTTTGTAAGACAGAGAAAAGGTTAAACTTAAGTTCATCTACAAAATAAACATCATCAAAGTCTAAATTAGCAGTTTTGATTTTATCTTTACCCGTTATTTTACCTCCTTTGGGATCACTTCCAAAAGCCACAAAGCCTCCATTAAAATCTTCATAATCTGAAAGATAAGCTTTGTTGCCAGCCATATGGCTAGAGCAACCACTATCCATCACTGCATGATCCTGTAATAAGATCTCTGGATTGCTCTACACAAAAAGTAAGAAAATTAGTATATCTTAGGGATCCAAGCCATTACAGACTTGGAAATCCCTTTTGGGTCAACATACTCAACCTTCTTGAGCATGAATGATCCACTATCTTTGGACACATGATCCAAGTAATTTCCCTTAGGCCTCAAACCCATCTTGACCTTTTAAGGTCAGTATTCAGCTTACCCTTACCAGTATTAACTACTGCTCTTATCCCAGCAGCAGTCATATTTTGAACCCCAAAAGTTTTAACATCTTGTTTTAAGTCTTTGGGTCTAAAGGTTGGTTTTGTGTAGTAAGACCTCTTGATAGGTGAACATAAGCCTCTTGGTCTTACATTGTCCATTCTTGGGTAAATTGGTCTAGAAGCATAAACAGGCCTAGCAGTACTAATACTTGGCCTAGCAGTACAAACAGTCCTAGCAGTACTAATACTTAGCCTAGCAGTACAAACAGGCCTAGCAGTACTAATACTTGGCCTAGCAGTACTAACAAATCATGTTCTTGTTAGTACTCCTGATGGGACAAATGTCTTACTTAAATATGGGTATTTTGAAAAGTTTTGATGATTAACCCTTTTAGTACTATCCCATACTGGTTTTCCCTCTCTTTGACCAGTATTAACCACATTTTTCAGCTTAGGCTCTTGACTCTTTTTGTCATGAAAATTACAGTCTTTGATCAAATGGTCAGTACTTTTACAAACAAAACAAGCTTTTACTTTCTTAAAACCAATTCCTTGTTTCTGAGAAATTTAACCACTTTTATCATCTCTAGTCTTAACTGTTTGAGTCTTAGGTCTAACTATTTGTACTTTATACCCCTCTTCCTCATCATCTGAGTTCCAATCCTCAATGATAACGTTATATCTGTTAATCTTAGGATTAGACACAACTGACTCACTGACTGACTTAGGCTTTTCAATATTTGCATCATTTGTTTTACCTACAGTCTTACTTGTTTTAGTATTAAGCTTAGTTGTTTATGACTCAATGATTTTATTCCTAATGGCATATTTATCTAACCCTGCAAATGATATGTCTGCTCTTGGGGTTAAGAAGTTCCCTGTTATGGGAGGGGGAACAGCTTTATACCCATTCTTTAAAAATTTATCATTTTCTGGTGTGTTATCTTCATCACTTGATCTAGCATTAAAAATACTCAAACTATTTTCACTATCAGTTTCATGATTGCTACTTAATTCATTCAATTGTGTGCTATATCCTAAACCAGTTTTATCTCTAGCATTCATTTGACTGTTAAGTATTTCATTTAGATTTTCGGATGATTCTTCCCATTTTTCAATCTTATCTTTTAACTCATCTCTTTCCTTAACAACCTTCTCTAATTCCAGATTTAAGTTGTTAATTTTTATTTCTCTACATTTAAGCTCATAGTTTTGAAATTCATATTTCTCACCCCAAGCCAATTTATTCTTTTCATGTCCAAGAATCCTAGCTTCTAGTGACTTTAAGGCTATCTCATAACCCCTGATTTCTAGTTTTGCTTTGTTATGTTTTTCTCTTTTAGTATCATAGTTCTTTTGAAGAGATTTAAATGATTCAAGACATTATTTAGAACATTTTTGTACCTCACTGACAGAAGAACTTGATGAGATTAAAGAGGAGATTGCCATCAAAGCATAGTTGACTGGTTCTACTTCAAAATCATTACTCCAGTCATATCCTCCTAGACCATCTTGAGCCACCAGTGCCTGTGATGAAGATTCAGTTGTTGGTGCATTGCTCCTGTCATTGTCACCATAAGATCTTCTCCCTTGATTCCTTCCAGATCTGCATTCTCTAGCAAAATGCCCTTTTCTGTGACAGTTATAGCACTCGATCTTTGACTTATCAAGAGAACACGTCGTTTTTCTTTGAAGTCCATATT
>BQNB010021622.1:0-53977 GCA_026074375.1 Tanacetum coccineum | reverse complement strand
ATATCTTGTGTTGTTGATCTTGAAGTAACATGCCCCGGATCCTTATTCCGCTGCGACCCATTTTGGGGGTGTTACAATCTAGCTTATCTCGCAAGCTTATTAATATGATGTAATAAATTTGGTTTAAAGTTTATTATAGATCTCGGTTTGCTTAATTGATGTTAAATTGTTCGTTTCTCTTTACTTTTGTGATATCTTATTCATTAAGCTATTTTCTAGTCTTTATTTTCGCAGCTTATTATTGTAAAAAGTTCTTAACGACTTAGATAATGACTCCTAGAAGCCCTTCAAGCTTATTCGATTCATTCTCAAAAGTTTTTAAGTAACTTTTTGAAATAATAAGCTCAAATAAGTTCGATCTAGCTTATTGACGTGCTTAATTTGTTTTTGTTTAATTAGAAGCTCTTATTTTCTGTTATGATAAGTTTTTGAATAGCTTTTTCGCTTTTGTGTGAGCTTAAATTGTTAGTTTAAACTTTTATGAGCTTAATAGTTTTTTTTTCATTTGGCAAGTTGATTCGTGTAGATGCTTAATGCTTTTCTTTAGTTTTTGCTGCTCATCTCGTGTGCTTATTCATCTAGTCTAGTGCTTATTTCGATTAGGTTTTAGCTTATTAAAAAAAGTTTTATCTTAAATTTCATTCTAGCTTAAAATCTAGTATTAGTTTTCAAATCGATTTGCTTATTTGTCGAGGAATTTAGTCTAGTGCTTATAGGATTGCTTATCTCGTGACTATGTGGTCAGTGCTTATCATATCTACTTATTTTGTGATTAAGGTTGTTTGATAGATTTTTTTTTCGTTAACACGCTTTTGTTTACATTCGTTAAATGAAAATAAGTAGTTGGGCCTCATCTTGTTAATTGGGCCTGTTGGTTTATAGAATTTTCCTTAGTCCACGTATGTTATGATTGGATCTAGGCTAGTTGTGTAATCTATTTGGATCGTTAGTTGGACTTAAATAAATTGAATCATAACTTTGAATATGGTATGAATGTTTTAGTCTAACAGTTTGTGTTTTAAATTTTATGATAGACCGGTCATCTCATGAGGCGAGGAGCTTAAGGATTTAATAAGCTAGAAATAATTTGACTATTTTCTTTAGCTTATTAAATCGGGTGGTTATTGTTTAATTGCGGCTCTTCAATTCGGTTCTATTTTCTATCCCTTTTCAATTAATTAGTGTAGCTTTAGTATAAAATGTTTGCTTTACTTATTTTATCATTATGAGTAGCGAGTAGTTTAATTAATGCTTGTTGTGTAGAATTATGATTTAGGATTTAAGTGTTGATTTGAAAAAGGTTTAATTGATTAATAATTTTGGATTATTTAGATTTGTGGTTTAAATATTTTAAAGGACAAAATCCGAAAAAATAGTTAAACGACACATCTAGTAATTAATATCTTTTTAAGAGATTTTTATCAAAATAAACTAACGTTGTGAGATAATTATCTTTTCTAAGGAAATTAATTCGTTAATAGACCTTAATTCACACTTAATGAACTTTTCACGTCACTTAGCAAGCATGTTAGTCATTTATATCTTTTTAAGCATATTTGTCATTTATATCTTTTAGATCAATTTTAGTATAATCTTTTAGTTTTTAATTTTAGAATTGATATTAGTTTAATTTTTAGTTTAAAAATAGTTTAAAACCAAAACCAAAAACTTTTATGACAATCAAGCTTGATTTGCTACTTAAACGTAGATTTTTATTCATCTCTCGTCGAGGAAAACGATACCCGTGTTGATTACTTATTATTTTTTCCTAAGAATAATTTGTATGATACTTTGCTTGCGTATTGTATATGTATTTTATATATATTATATTATATATCTAAGGATTTATTTGATAAACGCGTTGTGAAACGACTTACATCAAAAATGGCGCCGCTGCCGGGGAGAAGTGTAGCGATTTTTACGGGATTGTTCGTATTCAAGCCTTGAAGATCCTTTCTTCGGAAAGTTTATTTTCGTTCTTATAAAAAATATAAAAATCCAAAAATATTTTTTCTTTTATAAATATTAAAAATACCAAAAACATTTTTTTTATTAATATAAAAATTTTTCAAAAATATTCTCCTTTATCCTTTTATTTCATTTAATTCTTTTCTTCTTTATCCTCTTATCCGTTTAATTCTTCGACATGTCTTCGTATAACCAATTTGGTTGCTCGTGGTGTGGAGATCCATTTAATGGTGGAAACTGTCCGAGCTGTAGTAGTGTAGGATCCGGAAATGAGTTTGTCTATAACCCAAATCCTTATTCTTATAATGAAACACCGAACTTCTTCAACCAACCTCCACAGCCCCAGTACGGGACATACTCGTGTGAGTTATTTGGGAACGATTCTCGCTATGGTTTTGATTGTCCACCACGGTTACCGCTTGTCTATGAGTAGGAACCGTGCTACAATCAAAACATTAGTGATAATTATTATCCACAAAATTCACCTAGTTTTCCACAGCAATATCTTTGTTGTAAAAACTGTGGGGGTCCGCATGAAAGTTTTCAATGTCAACCGATGAATCAAAACCACTTTGAGCATAATTCTAACTATTTTGGTTTTGACCAACCCCCGCAGTATTCTATCAATCATCAAGAAGATCTTAATCAGCAAAGGATAAGTGATGTGCACGATGGATGCGATAAACTAAAGGAGTCATATAATGAAATTTTCAACATGGTGCGATCATTTTATGAAATGGTAATTTAATGAAAGCATGCGGCTAATATTAGTACTCATATTCCTGAGCCTTCGAGACATTTCAGTTTTACTTGCGATGATGACGATTATGACGAGGAGTATTCTATTACTTTAAAAGATATGCCTCAAATTTCTCCGTCTATTGCTCTCGCACTCGTGTCTTCTATTGTGGAGCCCGAAGACTCTCTCATAATGAGGAATGAGTAACTTAGCACTATTCCTGAAAAGGAATCAGACGAATTCATAAAGTCCAGTGTTGAGGATTTTATTCCAATCCCAAGAGAGTCTGAGGATACATCCGGGAGTGATAGTGAGAGCGTTTTACCTTCGTGTGATGATTTCTCTCTCATTTTTGAGGAAAAATCCGTGAGTTTCTCTAACCCTCTTTTCGATTCAAATGATTTTACCTCTAGTGATAATGAGTCACTATCCGATGAGGAAGTTCCGGAAGATGTTAAAATTTACCCGAACCCTCTTTTTGAATTTGACGATGAATATATCTCTAGTGACGTAAATCCTCTTTTTGATGAGGTGTTAGAGGACATCGAGTGCAAGGCCAGTGTTAAGGACCTTATTCCAATCCTAAGAGAGTCTAAGGATTCATCCGGGAGTGATAGTGAGAGCGTTTTACCTTCGAGTGATGATTTCTCTCCCATTGTTGAGGAAAAATCCGTAACTTTTCTCCTAAACCGTCTTCGAATTGAACGACGTATATATCTCTAATGATGTAAATCCCTCTTTTTGAAGAGTGTTAGAGACATCGAGAGTAAGGACTCTATGTTTCTAACCTTGATGATTCGGATTCTTATAATTCCAACCTTGATGAGTCGACTTTCCTAGTCACACCTCTTTCCGATTCTAATGAGGATGAGTGTCTCGCCCCTAGAGACGACATTGAGCTTTTACTTCACCATGATCCGTCTATAAGCATTGTTTCCATTCTCGAGGGATTCATCGATGAACCGCCTCTCGAAGAGAATGATGATTTATTTGATTTGGAATCAAAAGAAAATGACTGGAAGAAGATTTTGTACGATGCTCCAATTGATGATTTGATTACCGAGGACAAAGTTTTCGACCCTGGGATTTATGAGAAGAGTTTTTCTCCGACATTTGTGAAGTTAACCTTTGAGGATCGCCATTATTTTCCCATCACATTTGTTATCCGAATATTTCTTCCTTATCTCACTTATTCGGTGGATTCTTCTTTTCTTCTCTCCTCCGGGAGTGAGGATACTATTTTTGACCCCGGCATCTCCGCTTTTCATTTTTCTTCTCTTAAGCCGGTGGCATATGAAAATCCGATGGTGATTTTTCCATTCTTCTGTTTCTGCCCCAAGGACAAAGGAATTCGGGGAGAGTCAAGCTAGAGACTCACACAAAAACAAGCGCTTCTCGGGAGGCAACCCGTGTCTTTTCTTCTTTCTATTTTCTTGATTAATAAGTGAGTGTGTTATTTTATAGCCCAAGTGTGGGGGCGTGCTTCTTTCTATGGTATGTGGTTTCGTTTTTGCAGGATTCCTTAAGATCATGAAGACCCGTGCTTGTTTTCAATCCTCCAATCATCCGGTTTTTGATCTTCTGCTTATTTTGGAATCCTCAATCCTGATCTTATATATATTTGTTTCCCCTTTCACACTTGGAATTTTTTGCATTTGCCTTTTTCATTCCTAAGTGTGGGGGTAAAACCCGACATTTTTGAACATTGAGGCCAATGTTCGATTCTAAGTGTGGGGGGGATTTCTATCGAAATGTGATCTTACCTGTGCCTTGCTGTGTCCCTCGCAACCCCGTTTTGGCCAAAAAATTTAAATTTTTAAGTCTTAATATCTAGTTTATTGTTCATATATATATAGTAAAAAAAATTGTAGAAAAATGTTGAAAAATATAAATAGTTAGTTGAATAAAAAAAATAGTTGACACGAATGTAGGCTTTCCGTTGGTGAGAATGAAAAGTAAATTTTGACCCGACCGGTTTTATATCTTAGCTTTCTCCTTAACTGAAAATAGATTGTCTTTGCTAATCTTTTATACAAGGAGCTATAAAACGCTAGTCTAGCTTTAAAAAGTCAAGACTTTGCAAGTTCCCATAATTGATTTTAAATATGCGAAGATCGATTTATTAGAGTTGAGATTGTTGCCAGTCTATGTGACTTGTTAAAGTGCCGATCTTAATTCGTTAGGCTAAGTATTCACGAGTTTCTTTATTAGAAATTTTAAATTGTGAAGAACAAGAGATGATAGAGTAGAGTATAAGTTTTGATGCTAAACATAGAATAGTTGGATTTCTTTAAGGCTCATAAGTGTTAATTGTGGCTTTTTCTCCCATTAGCTTGTTTCACCTTTATATATAAATGTTTAATAAATAGAGTTGTGCGGTTTTTTGGTTAATAATTAGTTAAAGAAGTTTATTTTCTTTAGTTTCCATTTTTTGATTAAGTATGAGACACATCGGGACAGAATACTTAATTTGGCATACTATATGTATCACATTAATAAATATTTTGCTTATTCCTTAAAGAGCCTTAGGGTATATGGGGTAAGTAGAATTTAATAAGTGAAATTATAGCCTTATTCATTCCTTAAAGAGCCTTAGGTATATGGAATAGTAATTGTTGCTTAATTTTGGTCTCTTGTTTGTACCTTAAGAGCTTAGGGTCTATGTGCATATTAAGATTGGTCCATTCATGTCTTAAAGAGCCTTAGGATATATGACATGAATGGTGCCTTGCTTAAGTAGCCTAATAAAAGCCAAATTTTGGTTGCCTCGATGTGGACTTTAATCTTGATGACATTTGATCTTTTGAAAAGGGCTAGGAGCTAATTATTGCGTTTTTAACCGTTACGCTTTATTTTTGGAATTAATAAGTATCGAAATAAAGTCTTAAAGAGCCTTTAGGTATATGACTTAAATAAAATCTTGAGATACAAAATTAGGAATAAGTGAGGAAAAGTAAGTACACAATTAGCTTTTATGAGTAGTGTTAGCATCATAACTTGTATTTTGTAATGATCTTGTTTTTAAGCTTGGCTTGGAGAAGTGAAAGTCGGGGACGATAAATTTATCCATTTGGACACTTTTTGTGCTTTTTGTTCCGTGATCCTAAAAGTTATCAATGAATAATGAAAGCAATACATTATGTCACACATGAATAAGTTGTAAGTTGTAAATTAGGAAAATTAAAAAAATATATATATAAAAATAATAAAAAAAAGTTTTGAAAAAAATGGGAAAATGGGGTGTTTTAAAGCTTGTGATTTCTTAACTCTCTCCACAAAAGACTTTGCTACTTTTTAAAGAATTAGTTTGGGAAAGTTTTGAGGTATTTGGTTTTAGAGCATATAATATTACGTGAGGACAATGCAATCACTTAGTTTGGGGAATTTTGATATGTGAGAAATCACATATCCTTGTTATACTCAAAATGGCCCTAAAATGAACAAATTGTGCAAATTATGCTTGTATATTACTTGTTTTGTCATTTGTGATGTGTAGGTACGGATATTGCAAAAATCACAAGAAAACGGTCAAAACCGGGCAAACACGGACACGGGAACGGATAAAGTTTACAAGAGCCGGGAGTTTCTAGCAAAGGTCAACAAAGTCAACCTTGGTCAACCCACAAAACAACAAAACCCTCAAAATCCCAAATGAGCCCTTAATGTTAAAACAATTTCACCAAAGTCCCTAAACTCATAACACTGTTAGTCCCTAAAAGCCTTAGGACTAACGGTCGTTAACTCTTAAAATCTATAAACCCTTTACCAATTCACCAAGCCCATAACTAAACACTGGCCCAATCCTTTATTATAAAACCAAGCCCAAGTCAAAACCCTTTTTACCTCAGGTCAAACTCACAAATCGTTATAAAGAAAATGGCGCGAAGGATTTTTACTATTCATCCGTCGTCCCAAACTAATTACCATGCTCAAATTAGTAGGGTAAAATCCCCTCCCTGTCAATTAATAATGTGGCCAAAAGATTCTAAGTGCCAAGCAATGAGTCAGCAGCAAAACATCACTCCTAGCTTTTGATTGGCCAAGACACCTCAAGGGGAATGACACGCGTACTCAAACAAACAACACAAGTGTGAATTTTTGCACTGAAATCAAGCTAAAAGAAGCACACCCTCCAAAGATATAGGATTGCCAGCTTGGCAATCCGTGTGCTCACTAGTTGATCCAACGGCTAAAGATTAAGAGCCAATGATTAGAAGAATTCAAGGGACGAGATCAAAGCAAAGAGGAGCGTGTGCAGAGGTCTAGATCCTTCTCTCCAGGCCTATAAATACAAGACCTCTCTCACTCACATGGGGGATATATAGTTTAGCTTAGTGTAGAATTTAATCTAGTTTTTTTAATGTAATTTCCTTATTGAAGTCATTTAGCTTATTGTTTTTAAATCAATGTAATTTTCTTTTTATCAACTTGTAATCAGTTACTCTTATATCAATAAAAGTTTGTTTTCATTTAAGTTCAAAGTGCAATTCATGTTATTCCTTATAAACAATCTAGTTTAATCATGCTCTTTTAAGCTCAATAAGCTGTCATTTTAACTAATAAGCTAGTATTCACTTAGTTAAGCTTTCAAAAGCTTAACTAAGCTAAATAAGACTTTAAATCCTCCCATCAAATTATCACAACTTCTTAAATGGAAGGGAAGCCAATAATGGAAGGGCTTCCAGGACCACACCAGCTTATCCAAGGATAAGCTGGAGCTTGTTAATCAGCTCTTAGAGCAATTGTAGCCTTGTTTGAGCATAGGCTATTGTAAGTTTCTTTAAATTTTCTTTTATAGCTTTAAATTTTGCTTATTAGCTTTAAACTGCCTATTGATTGCTTATTATAGATTAAATTGCTTATTTCTGCTTAGTGTACTTATATGTTGCTTATTTAGTATACTTTTTAGGAAAAAATTAGTTTGCAAGTAGTTTTTATGAAAAACAGTTTGAAAAACCAAAAAATATTAGTTTAGCTTATAGCTTATTGTTCTGGCTTTTTAGTTTGTTCAAATCTGCTTATTAGGTCTTATTATAGCTTAATGATATCTGGTATTTGAATTTTGTTCATTGATTCTCAATTTTATAAGCTGATCATGGATTTTTACTCTTTAAAGGGGTGTTTAGCATAGCAGTACTAACTACTAACTGAGAGTTAGTACTGCTATTGGCCTTTTGGTCCTTTAATTTGAGTTTAAATCTAAATTCTAGGTTTATAAGATTAGATTTAAGGTGTTTTTGTTAGCTTATATCAAGTTTTCATAAGATTGCTAGTTGTTTAAATAAATCTGTCGGCATAAGTTCAAATTCTAGTTCATTTTAAGCTCGAGTAGGATTTAGCTGAGTTAGCTTCTCATTTCACATTTAGTTTGTTGTCTTAAATGTATAGAAAACAAGTTTTTAGTCTGCCTCTATTGAACTTAAGTTTTGTCCACTTTGCTTGCAAACTGCATCAGCAGTAATAACAGACAAACAGCTACTTTTAAGCTCATTTATCAGAGGGTAATAATAGATTTTAGAATTTGATTTTAAGAGCACAAGTAGATTATAGGGCAGTGTACATCTTTTTGAATTTGCTTTATAAAAATAAGCTGGTCTAGTTATCTGTTTTTAAGCTTTAAATTAGCATTTTGTCTTTTGAAATACTAAAAACATACTCAGTACATACTGAGTATATAAACAGTTTTCAGCTAGCTTTTTCTTAGATCAGTTAATTTTCAAAATAGATTTTAAAAGTTGTTTCTGATAGCCTTTAGGTCATAGTTTAAGCTGGTATAAGCTATTTTTTCATAAGGTTCCATTAGCTTATTAAAAATTAAGCTCAATGTGGCCCTTAAGGCCTGTTTGGTATGCAGTTTAGTATAAGTGCTTATTTGATTTGCAGCTTATGGGCTCTATTCAATTTTTACTTGTTTTTAGCTAAATTAGCTTAGGCAGTTTAGTTTAGGTACGTGATAGCTTATTAGTTATAAGTTTAGCATATTTCAGTTTTTAGCTAGCATAAATATAGTTAAAAGCAAAAATTTTCTTATAAGTGTTGTCTGTTAGCTATTAAGCTCTTTTCCAGCTTATTTTCTAGTTTTAAAAAAAGTTGTTTTCACAAAACTTATTAGTTTTTAGCTTATTTGCAACTTTGTTTTTGAAAGTTTTGATAATAAAAAAATAGCAAAAAGCAAGAGGCATGATTCGAACCTGTGTCCTCTTGCTTAACACACAAACATCCCAACTCTCACACACAAAAACCATCGCGCCCTTGGGTATTTTTCAAACATTTTTCCTTACACTAATCATTTATACACGTTTTCTTTTTTTATTTTCCAAAATAAGCCGTAGCTTAATTTTGTCTTTTTAGAGCTTATTTCGTCTGCTTATTTTTAGGTTTCATTTTTATAAAATGAAGCATTTCTTTTTACACTTTTCGTAATTTTTCCAAATTTTTAGGGTTAAGTTTTCTATTTTTAATCATTTTCTTTTCTTAAAAACTTTAAAAAGTCATAAAAAATAGAAAAATAATCAAAAAAAATAAAATTCTTTTTTTCTAAAATTTTCTTTTATCATATTTTAGGCTTAAGATTTAAAATTACTTTCGTAGGGTTAATATTTTGTAGTTTCACTTTTTAAAGAGCGGGATTTCGTTCCCGTTCTCGTTTTCTTCGTTTTTAGCTTAAATCACCTTCAGTTTAGAATTTCCTTAGCCTTTTCTTTTTAAATAGTCAAATAGGATTAGAAATAGTTTAGAAAATCATTTAGGGTTTAATTTTAGTGTACTTGCTTATTTGTTGCGTTTTATTAAATTCCCGTTAACGTTTTTTAGTAGTTAGTTTTAATTGTGCCTTTATCTGCTCACTATTAGGATTTTAGAAAACAATCATCTTCGAAGCAATTCAAGTCATTGTCCAAATAACAAACGGGGTCTCAATTTCATAAATCTTTGGGTGGAAACGGACCCGGTAATCACTTACCGGCTTACGCAGGATATTTTTGTATAGATTTTTACTTTAAATCTTTGTCCTCAAGGATTTTTAGTAAATTTCTTTATACTTTGATATTATACGTGTATATAAATATTACATCACCCGATTTGTGGGTTTAGGGCATTAGGGTTTGCACTATTATAAATAGTGATCAATAATAAATTATAACCCATGGGGTTTTCATCATCCAACAACTTTATGCCTTTAACTCTTTCGCCATTCGAATCCAAACAACGGTTATAATAATTTTATGATTAAATAAACTTATCCTATCATGTAACTACTGTAAAAGGCCCAAACAATGCCTACAATGAAAATTAAAACCATACAAAAAGAAGCCGAAACAATGGCAAACCCAAAACTTATTAAGGCAAATATCTAGCTGAATCAAGTACAATGTGGTCAAGAGTTCATATCGCTTTGCATACACACATAATTAAAACCACACTATCATGTACTAAACAAGGTTGTTCGGCTAAGTCCCATGGCTAAACATGCATTGTATTTGCCATGGAACAAAATGTTAACAAGAAATAAAATTGTTTAGCCAACGAATCGAAGAAATAAATTAACTAGAATTAAAACCCCGATTGGTACGTGTTACCAATGGCTTAAGGATCACTTAGTACTGTATTAAAGACCTTATAACAACCATATTAATTCAAAAATTAATGCCCAAAGGGCTGATTTAAAACCGATTCAAGAATCATTCCAAAACGTGCGATTTAGGCCCTTTTACACGTACCCGATAACTAAACCAATTAAAGTATGCATAACGAATGGCTATAGGATCAAAAATACTAGATCATAAGACCCTATTTGGGTCTAATTATTTTCAAAAAATAGGCCATAGGGGCTGTTTTAAAATCTTCCTTTTGAATCCATCAAAAACACGCGTTTGTAGCCATTTTTACGCATACAAGATGATCATATGAGATCATATGATAGCTCGTGATACCACTATAGGTGCTGAATCAAATGAATATCATATAAACAAATATTAAACGCAGCGGAACAAGCACCTATCAACGGATCCATAGAGTCATATGATTAACCAAAGTTAAAACAAGAAAAGTAATACCTTTATAGCGTGATTGGTAGAATCAAATGGTGACCTTCACCTTAACACAATACTTCCAATGAAATCAAGTGATCAATGGAGATCACCTCTATGATGTATCCATACTACAATTCCTTGTATACCAAATAGATGCTAGTCTTGAACTCGTAGCCTTGTAAAATACTTTTGAATGAACAAGATACAAAAGTTGGATCAAGAAAAACAAAAACACATATTTGTATGTATTTGTGTGCCGTGTTTTTATAGAGAGAAAAGAGTAGAGACATATGGTAAATTAGTAATCAAATTAATAAGAGAAAATCTCATAATTATTTACCATAAAACTTGATCTTATCTTTCTTTTCCTCCTCTATAGGTCGGCCACTCATATAGGTGTTTAGTGGGCTTTATTAAACTTTTCAAGTCCAATAAATATAGTACGCTACTTATTTATTAGAAGCCCAATATTGATCCTGAGTTACATAGGTTATTTATATACCGTAAATACAATAAACACGATATATAAAATGATACCTGAGTGTATATGTGTGTGACCCCATAGGCTCACATGTGTCTGTTATCCCATGTATTTAATCCATTACACAACTATAATCTATACCAAATTGTTAGAAAATAAGAAGAAATCTTAGAGAGAGAAAGTAGAGAGAGAAACAAAGATGGAATGTTAGATTAGAGAATTTGGAGGATTACAAGTGAGGAAAATGTAACCAACACCCTTCACCAAGTGTGGTGAAGGGATATTTATACCCTAGCCTTCTAGTTGGCTCATGGGCTTTCTTAACGGGCCGGGCTTGGCTAAACTTGGGCTTTCACCCTTAACATGGACAACATTAGATTACAAACCAAGCCCGATGATACCCGACTAGCCTATTACATAACAAGACCTATTTGACTTAATGAGACCGATAACATTCTTGTTTGACTTAATATAATTAAGGCTAACAATCTCCCCCAATGTTGAGGTCTCTTTCTTCAAACTCCTCTGTACCACCGATGACATTGAAGATATGACGTTTGACGTTTATGCTTTGCCTTGTTATGGTCTTGTCTTGTTTGTAATGGCTTTGTTCATCCATGCTTTGTGATCTTGATTTTGAGCCTTTATCTTTTGACTTTAAATTCTTGAGATCGTTATCTTGCATCATCTCCTTGACTTGAATCATCTTGATTTGACTTCCTTGATCAACTTGTGCTCTTGACCAACATGCTCATACTTGTTACATTCTTGTTTGACATATGTGATTATAAGTCTAACAATCTCCCCAATTGATGATTCTTTATTTGACTTTGAGGCTCTTTGATGGTGGGGAAGATTAGAATCAACTATCTTGACGTTGAATGATTGACTTTGAAAGCTTGAGTATGAGCATGTGGTTTATGAATCCGACTTCGCTGGAATGAGGCTGCAACACCGTCGTCTTATCCTGAAATAAAACAGTTAGCAATAAAAGATGAATATGGCTTTGTCATTCATCTTGACTTCGGTTGCATTAACCTCTGGTTTCCCGTTTTATAGTATAAATACTATACCTGTGATCAGGTAGATTCAAAGAATCTCCTTGACAGGGTTTCCAACTCAAAGCGTAGGATCTTCTAACACAGATGTATTAGATTTACCATGCTTGCTAGTTCTCATTACCGGAACGTCTCAAAGCAGACAACACGGTAAGAGTGAATCAGATAGTTACTATCTTTCTGATTAAGTCGTCAATTCATTTACTAGACCTTTATCGATATCTAGTTGACACAAGCTTAAATCATATAGAATCTCGCAAGTCACCTACCGCAGTGCTGTTTGATGCGTATGGCTCAAGCCGGATTTTCCAGTCTTCACTTGTGAATACTTAAGTATCCACTCTTTGTGGATTGTTCTGGCAAGATCTCAAGAGATAAGCGTAGGAATCTGTTTGTTACAATGTGTATGAACTTTATGGTGTTCAACAAGTGTATTTTGACATTGTGTCCTAATGAGATTTATACTTTGATCTCTTCTTGGCTCTAGACTCGATTTGTGCACTTTGGTTTTGTAGTAATCGGAGCTTGAAGCAATCTGCACCTATTCTAATATCAACAATTCGAGTGAATGTCAAAAAATAAAAGGGAGTAATAACATGTGTATCTCCATGCCAAAATGTTGAGACAAGTTTCTTTGAGGAAACCGAATGCTGGGAAGGGTGTTTGTGCATTGCATCACTGGCGGCCTTCTTCCAAAACATAACTACGTATCAACAGAATGTTCACTCCATCCTTTCCAGCGATGTCGTTCTTATCAATATCAACAATCATCTTTGTGGATTTTGAAGATTATGTATTGACCCGGTTTATGCCTATGGTGTAAGGATGGGCTTCTTTCTGTTCACCCTTTATCATAAATTTCTTTTTAATTCTTCAACATTCAATGCTTTACCAAGACGTCTTTTAATACCTTGTTGTGATTGTTCCAATGTTAGCTCAACCTTAGTCGACATTCATTCCCTTATACACATCTTCTTTCTCAATTCATTCCTAAGGACTTGTTAGTTCTACTATGGCGTGTCTTGGGTAGATCCCTCGGTTCTGGTTGGATCGTAGGACTTTTCCTAACCTAACCAACCTTATGACTTAGACATCGTCGATGAAATTATATAGGTTGTTGGGTATAAAGACTCGAAACCATAAAACCATTTCTGACTCATGTGTTATTTCAAATTACTCCCCCTACACATGTGCTTCGAGATTCAAAATTGTTTTAGCAATGAAGGAAAGAGTTGCACTTGAGTCTTAAAGTCACATTCGTCTTTAACATATTTTAATCACATTTTCTCCCTTATTTTAATAATAAAACTCTTAGTATTTAAAATACCAAGTGATTTAAAGTTTGACATTAAAAAATTCCATGGGTTGAGAAAAATTATTCCACGATATTGCTGAATCTCAGATTCTCCGGATAGCTCCCTTTCAACAGTTATGTGGATACCTTAACTAGTATTTATTAAAAAATTGACATTAGAATGAATAATTGAGACACCACCACAAAATGTTGAGACGTGAGCGGAGCTGCCTTAGTGTAACAATGTTAATTATTAATTGACTTAAGTTTCCCATTTTTATTTCACAAAATATGTTTTGGATAAATAAATTGACATTTATGAGAGGTATCTAACTACAGTAAAAGGCATTGTTTTAAAAGCTCCCCTTAAAATTATTCGAGGAAGGGAAGTTGTCTTGATCACTACAATTTTAAGAAATACCACTTTTATAGGAAATACCACAAATTATATTGTAGTACAATTTTTCTGACATTGAAGTTCTTTTTGAAAATTGTGTTCAACGATTTAAAAACCATGATAGAATACTTCTCTTCTATTTTGAGTAAGAGCACTGAGGCGTACACTCCACTGTTACATTCGAAGACGAGTTTGGCACTGAACTGTTCATAAGTCATGAGAAAAATTTAGAAATGACATGTTTTGAAATGCGTTTGAAACTCCTGGTTTCGAACCTCATTTACACGCCGTGTCGTGTTAATCAACATTCTAGGTACGTAAAATGTTATCGATTCCAAGAGAGCACGTCGAGAAGATTCTTTTGGTATTTTTGAAATTTTTTGATTTTATATTTTGTTTTTCTAGGTTTTATATTTTTCTATTTTCTTTTTGTTGGTTTTTTATTTTTGTATTTTCTTTTTCAAAATTTTTTATAAAAAAAAAAAGAGAATAAAAATATGTACAAATTGAAGTTTCCATTAGCAGTGACAGTTGTAGCTAGAGTTGAATGAGGATGAGGTGATCAGGGTTGTTGTTGACGTTTATCGGATGCATCGTCAGTAGTAGTGACAGCGGAAGACTTTAAAACAACTTGATTTTCTCCATTGAAATATTCGTCGAACAAAGGACCGAATAGCAAATCCAGCTCATTTGACATTTTTACTGTCTCAGCTGCTTGATGAACTTCTGTTGACATTTTGGTGCGAGGCTTGAACCGTTTTGATCAAACATCATTTGACATTGAGGTTCGAGGCTTGATCTGTTGTAATCAAACGTCATTTTTCTGTATCATCATCTGTGAATCCACTTTGACAATGGTTTCTGAGATATCATCCTTTTCAGCAACCATACTCTGAGATTTTCCTTGTTGACATTACATAAGGTACCTGCACTTAAATTAGACTTTAGTTCTTATGAACTTATGATTGTAACTGCACTTAATCAGAGTTTGTTTGCATTCATGAATATTAGGGAAATCTACATTTGAACCATGTGGGGGTTCACTGTCAACCTTGCTTGTGCAAGAGTCGAATAACTTTCCTGTACGAATCCACCTAAGACCAACAGATTTGAAAATTCTACCCGTGGGTTTCCACCTAAGATCAGATCTAGGAGATGTTTTCTCATACACAGCGGAAGTCTTATTAGGAGAAAACCTTGTCTGTAAGAGTCTTGTTACCAGGTTTCTGAGTATGAACTCTTTTGATACTACGTTTGTATCCTGAAATATCCAACAACTTACAAAATTTCTTTTTCTTTTTTTGAGCTTTTTTTTTTTTTTTTTGTGATTTTTTTTAGGTTTTATTGTGGTCTTATAGGATTGAATCTTAGCACGTGAATTTACTTCCTTCAGGAGTTTTGTTATATAAGCATCATGATTTGCATTAAAGACACCTATGACATGTAGAACAAACAAAGTTTTTGGAATCTGAAAAAGAACTAGAACTCTTAGAGTGATCTGCTTTGGGCACAGCCGTTATCGTAACGCGACTACTCTTAGATACAGGCAAACTCCTAGATGTTTGATTGTTGCTCCTAGGGTTTGGTTTGCTATCATCAGTAGTGGTTTAAATTCTCGCAGAAGTAGGCACACTAGTTGTTGAGTTTCTATCTTATCTGTGTACTTTTCTTAGCTACATCTAGATAGTGATTATGAACCATGTCATTTGAACTAAATCTTGGCATGTTCTTAGAACTATTCCTAGATAAGCTAGATACAATCATGTGATCAAGTTTTGCAAAAGGTGGGATTCTGTGTTCTTAGGCAAATAATGTTGGAGTGACTTAGTTTTGGCTCAATTCTTGGTTCATTCAACTAGGGAGTGGACCGTTGTTTTGACATTTGAGCCCTTGCAGATTTAAACGCATTCGGTTGTCTAAACAACTGATGGTTTCTTAGTGATGGTAACACCGGTTTCCCCAAGACTGATGTTTTATCAAACTTAGTATCTACACTATTTCCTTTTAACTTCTTTAAGTCATTTTTTAAAAGCGCAATTGAAAACCTTTTCTGAATCTGGAGCTTTTAATTAGCATATTAGCAAGCAAAGATGTTGTCTGTTCTGTCTAGTCTTAGATCTCGTAAATATTAATAGAATCATACCAAATCTTTGTAATGCTGTTTAGAAACTCTCTTTTTCCTTACGGGGTAGGTGGTACAGTAGCCACACTATGTCTAATTCGATGTTCATTGTTTTCATGTACACAATTTCCTTTCCAATCTTGGCTTTATTACTAGTTTCATTCAAAATTTGACCATGATTTGCCCTATTTTAAAGTTGGTTTTGATATTTAAGTTTCTGAGAGCAATGCAATGTGCTTTCCATTCTTGGAAAAATCTTTTGGAAATTGGAGCAACTGTCTCTTTGAGCCAAATATTTCCAGACTCGGAGTGCTGTTGTTTGAGTATTCAGTTATCCCGGTTATAGTTATCAGGTGATGAATCAATTAGTAGTGACTTTTAATTGACATGTTTCTGGATACTGGTCAACCTTACCTTCATACAATGATTTCAGGTGCTCAGTATGCTGTTGTCCTGTAGCATGATATTGCATTCAGCAGTATTGTACCTCAGCTATTGGTTTTATCATTAAGATTGGGTCTGATCTCTGGCATCTATAGCATCTGTATCATTCCCTGATCCTGCTGGTTATCAATCTTGCACTGTTGAGTCTGTCTAATGCTTTCAGTGTTCAAACCAAATCAGCATCCAATGCACTTTACCCGTATCAATCTTACTCTCTTGTGTATGCATATGTCTTTTATTCACCCTTCTTTCATACTGTCTTTGATGACGTGTTCTTTCAGCAACGGACTTCTTAATGACATTTACCAAGTGTTTTCTTCATTTGTTGGAAGTTATGCTTAGTAGTGATGTATCTTGAAGTGTTGAATCGAGTCAGTGTATTCACACCCCCCCCCCCACACCCGTCCCCCACCCTACCCCCCCCCCCATAAATAAATTATAAGTTGTCTGTCATTTGACTGTCATATAATCCAATGTAACTTTGAATGATGAACTTCTGGAACTGGTTGTTTACCACCCAAAAGGCTGCCATGGATCCATCTTCTTGAAATTCATCTTTGTCAAGTTGCTTTTGTAGTTGATCTACGTTAAGGAGCATTGTACTTGTGAAAGTATCAACATCTTGACCAAAGAGTGACATGAATGCTCGTTTGAATCCATATTCGATGCGAGTGCCTTTTAAGTCATCTTTTGAAAGAACTTGAAGGTGTGAATGAAGAGATCGAAAATATGCCATGCATCTTTCTTTTGCTTTTGACATCTTGTATTTGATTGCATGCACATCTTTTGTTTCAGAATTCAAGTTGCATTCCTTTACTAATTTGCTGGATGCTAGGTCCTCTGGAATTACTGTTTCTTTCTCAGACAAAGTGTTTTTGCTATGACAACTAAATCATAACTTCAATGAATCAAATTCATGAGAAATTGGATTTGAATGATCATCTTGTGTTTGCATCAACTTCTTTTGTTTCAACACTTGTGGAGTTCGTTGTTGATGAAGAGTTATCTCATGCATGTATTTCCCAATGGAATCCATGTTAAAGATCATTGCATCATAGAAGGATTGAGCATCAAATCTAGTATATTTCTGCATACGTTTTAATTTGAACTTGATATGCATATCAAACGTGTTATGAGTTTTGTTCAAGTAGTCTTGCAATCAGTTCTGGAAATTTTTTCTTTGGCAAGATGATGTTCTAGTATCCAAGTCTTGAGAGATGTTCTTCTTGAAGATAGCATGGTACCAAATTCTTGAAAGTATCTATGTGAGAACCTTACTTGGTGATGAGTTGCTCGAATCAGTCTGTTATACATTTTAATTCTTAAAACTTATGTCTTCTTTTGAACTTTAGAAATTGAACACGAAGAAACTGTGTCATTCTGAAGAACACTTGATGTTTGAGTTTGCAAATTGGTATTTGAATTTGACATTTTGATGAAGTTGTTGTAAATGGATATCGGATCTTAAGTGTTATGAAGTGATTGATTGTGGTTTTAAATGAATTAACGTTTACGGGATTTTACAAATCTTTGATTAAAACCGAGAAAAGAATCGTATCTTTCGCGGGATTTTACAAAATCAAGAGAAACCATGAATGAATAATTAATTTTTTACGTTTATGCAAGTATAATTAAGTTGATTGTTGGTTTGATTGGTTGTATGTTAAGTCCAAAATGATGTTTTCTGGCTAGGGTTAAAGCTGTTTGTTTAAATAGGCTCACCAAACTGAAACGGGCCAAAAAATACAGATGGGCTGTGAGCAAGAACAAAAACAAGTCTAACACAAATTCCAAAAAACTGAAAAATGTCAATAACTCATAGAAAACAAGGGTTTTGGGCCTCGAAAAATCCTTAACCAGCTAATCGGTGGATACAACGTAATCCGTCTCGTTTTTCTCTTTGATTTGAGAGGTCACGGGCCTGAAACGGACTTACGGATCAAAAGTTATGGTAGTTTTACTAAAACCCTTTTCTTCACACAAGATTTCTAGACAAAACGCAGTGCTATTTGTCAAAACGCAACGAATATTGGTCAAAACGCAATCAATAAATTAATTGGGCAGAGTAACGTCTTAGTCAAAACGCAATGATGGTTTTCAAAACGCAACCTGTAGACAAAACACAATGAGCAAAACGCAATGAACTTGAACAAAACGCAACGAGTCAAAACGCAATGTTTTTGATCAAAACGCAACGAGTCAAAACGCAATGAACTTGATCAAAACGCAACGAGTCAAAACGCAATGACTTTTGTCAAAACGCAACGACTTTTGTCAAAACGCAACGACTTTTATCAAAAAGCAACGACTTTTGTCAAAACACAACGACTTTTGTCAAAACGCAACGATTTCTGTCAAAACGCAACGACTTTTGTCAAAACGCAACGACGAACACTCCTTCAGTTAGGCAAAACGCAGCCAAGAAAAAATCTTCAAACTTTCTTGTAAGCTACGAAATGATGTTAAAACCACTTAGTAATGATGCAAGGAAGTGATCTAAGCCCAAAAGTACAAGTCTTTAACACTTTTAACCACGAAACAAAGATCAAACTTTGATTTTTTTTTCTTGCTTTTTTCGAACCAAAGAAAAACAAACCAATAAACCCACGAAATTCAATCACTAAACACCCCTTTAGCTCTGGTACCACATGTTATCCCATGTATTTAATCCATTACACAACTATAATCTATACCAAGATGCTAGAAAATAAGATGGAATCTTAGAGAGAGAAAGTAGAGAGAGAAACAAGAAAGAAAGTTAGATTAGAGAAAAATGGGAAGTTACAAGTGATGGGAAAATGTAACCAACACCCTTCACCAAGTGTGGTGAAGGGATATTTATACCCAAGGCACTTGGGCTTTCTAAAATGGGCCGGGCTTGGTTTAACTTGGGCTTTGAGCCCGAAACACGGACAATATTAGATTACAATCCAAGCCCGTTGAACCCGACTAGCCTATTTCAATACAAGACCTAGTTTTACTTTCTAAGACCGATAACATTCTTGTTTGACTTAATATAATTAAGGCTAACAGTATGCATGTCATTGATCAGCTGAGAGAATCTCCAGTATTACTCATATAGTGTTTCACCCAGAACATGAGCAAACTTATCAAACAAGTTATACAATCTGCATTCACATTCTTGGTATGACAATTCAGTGCCTTTCGTTAGCATCCTGACTCTATCCCAAATATCCTTAGCCACCTCTTGATGGTTAACAAGTGCATACACATCGGGTGGAAGACCGTGAAAAATGATATCCGTTTCTTGAAGATCACAATCATCTTGAAGTTGTTGTGCTTTAGTGAGTTCGGAGTATTTCTTAGGTCTAGTTTGCCTATTTTCTTTAACAGTTGGATAAACCAATGGACCATTATCGATTGAATCAAGCATCATCCTGCCATGTTTCTTCCCTTTGATGAATAGACGTATACGAATTGCCCATGAATCATACATTGACTTTTCAAGCATTAGAGGACGGTTCTCAGCTCCAGCAACAATGATGTGTTCTGCTAAAGTAGTCATCTTAAATTAATTGAAAAGTGAAATGATTAACGAGTGATCGAACAGTGATAAAGGAGGATTATGTTAAGAGTTGTTGTTGTTGGTGAATAAGATTGATATTCCACGAGATTTTACAAATCTTCACTAAAACCGAGAAATCCAAGTATTTCGCGGGATTTTACAAAGTAAGACAAACTGTAGAAAATAAAATCTTTTTGTGACTTCTGTAATGTTCCGCTTGAATATTTAATGTTTCGCTTGAATATGTAATGTATCGCTTGAAATAAGAAAAATTGAACAGAGTTTCGTCTTACACAACTACGTATTTCGCTTGAACTAGCAACCTGCCATAAATCGCTTAGAAACATATTTCGCTTGGGAACATATTTCGCTTAGACATATTTCGCTTGTCCTAAGAAAAATTAAGCAGAGTTTCGTTTCCTAGAAATGACATATTTCGCTTGAGGTTAACTTGTCATATTTCGCTGCAATACATATTTCACTTACACATTTCGCTAGAATACATATTTTGCTAGATTCAAAACATGTTTCGCTACCTTCAAAACATATTTCGCTTCCTGTCAAATAAAAACGTATTTTTTCACAAAAAATCACCAAAAACTCACTCTTTTTGACGTTTTACCTTGATTTTACTTGCACAACTAGTTATCTTAGGCTTATATCTTGCTTAAAACACAAACTTTAACACTTTTAAACACAAAAATCCAGGTTTGAGTTTTGAAGCTTCACGAGACCAAAAGTAACAAAATAAACTTAAGCCAAAATCAAAACGGGTCGAATTAGGGTTTTAAAACAAAAACGCGTAAGTTTTTAATTCAAATTCTTTCAAGAATTAATAAATTTGTTATATTAACATTAGTTAAGATATATTATAGCAACATTTAACCATTATAACATTTAGATTAAAGAAAAACATAGAATTAGGGTTTATGAGTTCGGTTTTGGATCAAAATGGAAAAACGCCTAGATTTTTAGATTAAAAGCTTTAACATGAGTTCAAGTATGATCATATGAACATTATACAAGTGTAAGAGATTATATGTATCAAAAGAAACCTTGGTTGAGCTTTGAGAATGCGAAAATGTAGGGAAAACGGTCGAAATGGGTCTTTTTCTCCGTACGCCTAGAAATTATCTTCAGCTTCAAGCTTAAATCTTTCTCTTGATTATTTATCTGGGCTCCTTAGACTTCTTTGAGTCAAGAGAATAAGGTTTCTAGAAAGGGTTATAGAAGCAAAGATGTGAGTGAGTGCTTTTGATGAAAGGGTTACCCCCTCTATTTATAACTTACGAAAATCACCTTTGAGGCCAAGGAGCACTTAAGAAGCCAGTTAGGGACATATATATCATCTGGAGGGTGGGAGTGTGGAATGCTAGCATGATGATTTTCCATGGCTAAAACTAGCGTGAGGGGTTGGGGGGGGTTGGGGTTTGTTCTTGTGGTGCCGCGGTAGAAAAAGAGACAAATAGGTGATGTTGAGCTTTAGTAACCATAATAGTGAGCTATAATAATTAGGAGAGGTACTTGTAAAGCTGATATTGAAGCAAGAAGGAGGGTCTCAAGGTGCTAGTTGCAGAGTGAGTATCTTCAAATGGGTCAAAAAGCAAAAATTGGGGTCCGGGTTTCCTTAGGGCTCAAAAAGAAACTAGGGTTTTCTTGGTTATTATTATTTATGTAATTTCATTAGTATGGATAAGATTAAAGTATCACAATACTTAAAAATTACGTTATAACAATAAGATTTTGATAGTTGTTATGGGTAAAATGGCTGAAAATAATAAAATCTGGTCAATATTCAATTTAAGGGTATGATTTAGGGTTTTCTAGGTATAATTCTTGTACATTGTTGTTGAAATGATGATGTAATAATGGAATGTGATTTATAATAATTGTAATTTAAGTTATACAACTTTATTTTATAATGGCTGTAGGTTGAAAAATGGATAAGAACCCAGAACGGGATCACATATTTAGAAACTAGCTTTGGTTTAGGGTTTTCTTTAGTTTGATTTCTTGTAATTTCATGAAATGAGAATGAATATGGAATGTAATTGAAGTGCATGAATTTCTTGTAACTTGTACTTAATAGATTGTACAAGTTTCTTTAGAAAAACTAAGGTAAAATGGCTATTTTGGATGTCGTGTATTAATGACTTATACATTATGCTTTAAAGAACTTGTACATTAACTTAGTGGGATTTTTATATTTCAAATGAGATGTTATATTACTTGTACATATGCTTTAGTAGCTTGTGCATTCACTTTAGATATTAACTTTACATGGAATTAGGATTTATAGTACATTATAATGGTAAAGGTCTGTCTTTATATAAACTTTTCAAAAGTACGTTATAAGAGTAATGTACTTTGTAAAAATGATATAAAGATAATGACATGACAATGTAATGATGTTTTGCTTGTCATAGTATGTAGAATAGGAAAGCCATAGGAAGGTTTTGCGTGAGCTCGTTAACTTTAGTTATGCAAGTTGCATTGTATATTGAGATATTGGTAATGCAAGTAATGTAATAAAGCGAAAATTTTCCTGAAAAAGGTGGTTCATATATAATAGATAGATAGTACATTTCATCTAACTTAATAGATGGATACTTACATTGATGAAAATTTGCGGGTTGTTATAAAGCTAATTCATATTTTCATCTCCACGGTCCCTCAAGCTCTGAAGTCATGCCACAAAAAATGTTGAAGAATTAGTAGCATGACTTAATAGGTAGTTAATTAAAAATTAGAGAACTTAATGTTTTTTTCTTATATTGGAGAACAATGTTTCACTCCATGTACCCTCAAAGCTACTTACGAGAAAGTGATGAAATACGTGTCATAGCTGAGGATGATGACACATATTCCCCTGGCCCTTTACCAGAGGTCAGTTTTTCTGAACATACTTGTGTAATATGAAGGTCTCGACTGAACTCTTAGTCCTTATGTGCATTGCAGGTACGAAGGGGTATATTCCCCAAAAAAGTTGAACCTCCTAAATATGCAGAAAAGAATACTATTTTATGGTTGGCGACGTGATATCATGATATTGATTATGGTAAATTCATTGTTAAATTATAATCTATTTTCATTCGTTGGTAATTGACTGATATAACTTTCTTTCTTATGTGATCTATCAGATTTTAAAGGCATTATTGGCTCTAGGTTCAGAGTTATGGATGTTTAACGAGGTCTTGGAAAAGGAGAGATAAAGAAAGTTAGTAGATGGAGGACTTGATATTTCAGGACTAGTTTAACATTAAACTTTCCACCGTGTAGGAATAGCGGTCATTCAAAAAGAATTTGGAGACCTTACCTTTGTAGACTTTTGATTCTGTAAGTTTCTTTCTTACTACATGTCCGTTCTTAGATGGTTAATATCCATGAGTGCTTCATCTCTTAACTAGCAAACAGACTAGACTTTCATGTGACTTGGTTCCTTTAATTGCTTTTGGAGGAAAGTAAAAGTAATTTGTAGAATCTATTGTTCATCAAAATTGCATTGCAACTACTGAGTTAAATCCCTTTGCTGTTAAGTATATCTATTTTACAAGTGCTAATAAACCTAGTCCTATCTTCATATATAGTTCAGCACACATGAAACTAGGTTGCATATGAAGGTCTATGTTATTTACCTTTATGGATTGCATAAGAGAAGCTTTTTTTCAACAGTCTCTAACATATGCAAAAGAAGTATAGATTTCTTAAAACCGTTAGACCTAGATCAATTTTAAAAAATTGAACATCATAGTTGGGCTTTCTGTAAATAACTGGAGTAAGTACGTCTGGACCGCATAATGAGATGGTTTCAGGAAATAACATACTATGATATTCCGAAAAGCTTGTGCATTCGAAGATCAAAAGTCTGAACCATCAGTTTAATATCTCAATGACAAGCACTAATTTATGTCCTATATTTGAGATGAAGGATAAGAAATTTCGAAAAGCTTTATTTTTGCTTTAGCTGATAATCACTTCGCTAAAATTTTGGCCTCTAATAGTGAACTTTTATATGAAGTTTATAACTTCTCAACTTGACTCGATTTATGTTTAAGAGTTATCCTACTGTCTATTTGGATTCAGTACCAGAACAAGAACCCATCAAATCGTTAACTTGACTGAAATATAATAGCGTTTGCTTTAGCTTCGGTATGGTTCTCCAAATGTCAGCTCGGAGTTTGAATTTGAGTACCAAAGCTATAGTTGTAGTCAAATGTATTTTACATCGATAGGTTAGGCTTACAGTTTGAGGTTAATTAGCTAACATGGTGACTTCATTATCTCCATATTAATAAGCTATGTTACAAGAAGCAAGTAAGAGATGCGAACATATCAAATCATTACCATATTTCCTTCTATACGATAAATATAGTAAGAGTAACTCTTGATAAGGGTAAATGATACCTCCAAGCCATAGAAAGATATCTAAAGTCCCTGGGTCCTCTAGACACCCTCCCTTGAAGCTGAACACTTGTTGAGACTAGAGACATGAACCCTGCAACACATTTTATAACCATTGAGCTGTAAGACCGAATTAGAAATGGATTAATTACAGATATTAAAGCACTTTGTTAAGATCTCCGTGACTCGTTCAAGGGCAGGTCCATCGCCGTTCAAAAAAAGGGAAGGTCCATCAATAATTGACATTTTTTTCTATATATCACTTCAAGTAACTCGTTGTTACTCAACTGATTCATTCAATGAATGGTACTTGTGCGTCGTAAGTATTAAACTTAATATTTAAGATTTCACAATTGTTTCTATAAAAATGGTAACTCACATAATATTATTTTTCCTTTTTAGGGTCGTTGGATAGTCTGAAGGGGGAATTTCCTCTTGTCAATCGTCAGTCGGGTGATGGGAGTGTGGATATTATGTGGTGAAATGGATGCATGACTTCGTGCTGAAATATCAAAACAAAAACGTCCCGAACATCATAAGTGCTTGTTAATCTTGCATTCACTTGTGGCCATAATGTGTCTTTGCAAGCTATGGACTTAATTGCTAATGCATGTTTCTATAAATGCAAATCCTGAACCTTTTAACACCTTTCCTAAGTAGCTAAGTACCATTTGCTATATAGTCAGAGCGCGGATTTTCATTTTGTAGCTGCTCTGTAGGAAGTGTAGTGCCCATACAGTCCACCTCTAAACTTTTCTAAGTAACCGCATTGAACATAGAATCGAATATGATATATGCTAGGTAACTAGTAATAGAAGGGCTTTGCAAGAGACTTGACTAATTAAATAGCTTGCAAGCCTCATATTAGATTATCCCAGTGATAGTGAAATTTATAGTTTGCTACTACTGAAACATGCTTGATTACTCCAGCCAGTTTTGATGTCCGTTTTGCTAACACTTGCAGTAATTATGCTTGTATTTCCCAGCCTGCTGAATTGAAATGCTATAAGTAGTTCTTAAAGCAATCCCTGTAGTTTGAAATTTCAATACATTAGGCTATTCTTGAATACTTTTTACTTGAATTTCAATACAGCAGATCACTAGCAGACTGCAGACGTGCGAGTTCTTGTTTTTTTTTAGATTAATGGAAGTTTAATTTCGTAAATTACTTGTAGGTACATAGGACTAATGAGCGTCCATTGGAGAACATAGAGTTGAACGCGATCATTGGCACATGGTTTACGTTGTGGCGAGATTATTCCTAGATAATTATGTTGAATTCTAGTGTTTTTCTTTATGGTTATTTGTTGAATTCTAGTGATTTAATTTGATTTGAATTTTGTATTTGTTTATGTTAAGCTGAATTGAAGTTGTCTTTATTTACTTTAATTTGTTGATTTTGACATTTTTTGGTCCATCTAAATAAGTTTATATATATATTTGCTGTATTTATATTTCTTTATTTTGGTGGGTTAAATTTGTAAGTTTTGGAATTTATTAAAGAATTTCAATTTTTTAAAAATAGATTAAAAAAAAAAGACAAGTTTTGAGATAAAAACATATCTTTTTACTCTATATAAAGACAGGTTGGATGTTTTTATAAAGACATGTGCGGGAGAAACCATTTGTCCTAATCTAATAAAACATGTGTGTATATTTAATATGGAGACCAATTCTGTAGGAGATAACCGGTGTCAAATCCTCTAATAGAGAGCTGGTTTGCATAAACCGGTTTTCCAATATTTTTTCGTGATCATGGAGATACCTCCTCCCACCGGATAGTGTTCCAAAACACCTTTATTGCTATTTTGACCAGTTTCTATGGCTTTTTTGTAGTAGTGAGTGGCGTGATCTAAAAAGAGCTCAGGAAGCATCCGAAGATATAATATCAAATCTCAAATCACAAATATTTATGACTAAAGATTTGGTTAGATGGATCAAGATCGGAAGAGAACTTGTGTCTGATGTGGAAATTGTAAAGTTTCCAACACAACCTGCCACAACTGAAAAAAGTAGTGAAGATGGAGGTAATTTGGAGGAGCTTATACTTACGTCAGCCGCGGACAAAGGCGATTTTACAGGGCCAATCTTGGCAGTGAAAGAAGATTTAGGACATAATTTAATCTGTGGAATCATAGAAAGGGGGGGGGGTGAATACGTTTCCTTTATAAACTTAAGACTTTTGTATCAAACAACCAATCAAGTTTATACTACAAACAACTATACTAAGTAACATCAAACAAAGAATATCACCACAACACAATATACAACACAAACATAGATGTAATGCAAACATAAATATAAAGCGGTAAAGGCAAATATAAATGTAAAAAGATAAGTAAAAGAAAGCGCAAACCGGACACGATGATTTATAGTGGTTCGGCTACGAAGCTCCTCTTCGCCCTACTCTACTCCCTGAGTACCCAACTCGAGAGTTACTTCAATAGATCAACAAGCTCCTTTAAGGCGGAGAAAACCATACAACGTCGCTTACACTTTATCCGGTACTAAGCTAAATACCGAGTCCTACTTCGAGGTAGAACCAACATAATGTCACTTACACTTTTTCCGGTACAAAGCTAAATACCGAGTTCTTCTTCGGGTACAACCAAACCCGTTATGTTTTATGGCCCAACATAACAAACCTTATGTTTCATGGCCTAAAACACAAAACACCCTAACATCTAGTTTGTTGTATAATGAATGATACACAAATGTGTATAATGATAATCCAAGACATAAGTGTCAATTAGATGTAAAAAACTAATCTAAAACATCAAGATTACTAAGCATGATGTTGTTGATGAAGATGACAAGTCTCTTAGCTTGTTGTGATAGATCTTCATATATGGTATATGGTGGATGATGATGGCAAAATCTCTAAGCTTGCTTGAATACAGGATAATGTAGAATCCTGCTTGCAACAAATAAGAGTTAGAAGCATTATGATCATGGGTTAGTGGGGTTTGAAAGACATGACAATGTGTGTGTAAAACTAGAGAGAAAATTATAAAAAAGGGTTATCTACAATTAAAACATGAGTTTGTATTATAGCCAACATTTGAAACTCAAAGCTATCCCCAACGGCTAGCTCCATGCGACCCACGGATCCACCATAGCCTGGATCCGTCTTTGGTTTTGGTGGATCCGTAGGTGGAGCTGGGACAGATTTTGTCAATTTGTGATTAACCCTAAATCTTTACAAAATCCCTATTTGTACTTAAATAATAGTTTAAGTACAAGCTTCTAGAAGGTTTACCATAAATGGCTAAACATGTTTGATTTGGTTAGATATAATAAGATTTAAATTACTAAAAATAGTTTAACATAAATCTTATTAAAATCTTATAATTATACTTAAATAATACTCCCTCCGTCCCTAAATAAGTGTCCACTATTGACTTTCGAAGTCATTCTTCTTCAACTTTGACCTTAAATTATTTTGTTTTTGTTATATAATACTTGATAAAATCATATCCATGAAAATACATTGAAAAACTCAATCCATACATATATTATTTTGCATCAAGTAGTATAAAACTACAAATCAAAATTAAATTAAGTTTCAAATTTGATGATAATGAAATTTGAAAGTCAATAGCGGACACTTATTTAAGGACCGAAGGAGTAGTTAAGTACAAGCTTCTAGAAGGTTAATTCTTTTAAACATAATAATGGAAAGATTTGCAAGATATAAAAATATCTTATAAGATTTGTTTCCATAAATGGTTAATCTTATTTTGTCATATTATCTAATATAATTAATTAGTAGTTAATGACTCTAAAAGGTATTTTAAACATTCTCAATGGTTTGTTAAATAGGTTGATCATAATGCAACATAAATGGGGGGGGGGGGGGGGGGGGGGGGGGGGTATTACAACATAATTCGTCAACCTTTTTGTTGAAGCATGAGTAGACCTCGAGACGTCCGAGAGTTTTGATGAATGTATGAGTTGATGAGATTGTGTCACCGTAACTTGCACATTTTACGTTATGTATTACAAGTTACTTGTTTGTCATTATTAAAACCAATAGGACTTGTTTAGTTTAAATATCATAATATTTTCACTAACAATCTTCCCTTTTTTGATGATGACAAATATGTAAACTTGTAACATAGTAAAATTTAAAAGTTACTCATTTACACTTCATTCTCCCCCTTTTGTCGAAACAAGAAGGTGTATGCTCCAATCCGTTAATCCTTCTTCGTGTCCTTGGAGTTAAACTTTGTTTCTCCCCAGAAAGGTGAGCTTGCATCATCCCTAGTGAGTATAACCTCAAAGCTCATCTCTAAGAAACATTGATCAGTCTACATTGATACCCTCGAGCTCCCCCTAGCTCCATGCACCCTATGATTATTGACCTTACGTCTAATGAATCTTTGGATCAAATTTCTTACAAAGACTTAACCTACATCAAGGGTTAGTTTTGTGCAACATAATATATATATACATCATGAAGCAATAGGAGAAATATATGATAAATGCGTGTATGATTCTTCTTGAAAAATGCTCCCCCTTGTTCGAGGCAATGAGAAGGTATTATCAAAAAACCTACAAAAAATGTTAGTGAGCGATACTAATGAATACTACTCCGTTTGGATCGAGTATGTGCCAACTAAATGTATAGCAAGAATACGCACTCTCTAAGTCTTTTCGGGCTCCCCTTTGTTTAGGACACCAAGGAATTGAGTAATGGAAGTGTACTACAGAACAAAGTTAGTAGACAAGCGCACATATACATAATAACGGTGATAGTTATGTATGTAACATGAAATTGATATATGAGAATAGTATTTTGATCCTAAGTTTTAAGATAATGTTTAGGAGCAAGTAGCATAACTAATAGATAAAGTGCTAAAAGTTAAAAACCAAAAAATTCTGAATTTTCGCTTCTGCTATGGACGGATTTACCAAAAGCACTAACGAATCTATGGTTCTTAGATCAGGTGGTCACAAAGACCCTCAAAAATAGGCAGAGCCTAGTTTTGTAGCCATAATCCAAAGCACTTAGCATGTAAACACTTAAATCATGAACAATAGCAAGTAAGGGTCCAAAAAGGATAACATAGCAAGTCATAAAGATGTTAAGTATCATGATAGCAAGTGTCAAAAATAATAATCTCACCTAGTAAGATAGCAAAATTATTAATTATGATATCAAAAGTACATATAGTAAGAATACATATAGTAACAAAAATTATAAAAGAGACCATGATAGAAAAATACATATAGTAATATATTATCGGGGAACATGATATGCATGTCTTAGGTATGAGTACTCTAAATTATGACATCTGAAATGTTGGAAACTAGACACATGAAATTCTAATTTTAAAAAATAACAACAAGCTAAATAAAAAGAACTAAGACACATGCTCGCTGACTAAGATTTAATTGACACCAAATTTATCCAACAAATCACACAACTTTAATAAGTGGGAACATAATTCGTTTATAGTTTGACACACCGTTGTTATGAGAACGACTTCGTCCAAGATGTCATTCGGATAAGGAGTACTATCATTTTTAGAATGACATGTTCCTTAAGAAATCATTATCTACGAAAGATGATGATTTGAGTTCGGATAGACTTTCGTCAAGGGTTATAATGAGAGATTCCTAAATCCTCAAGGTTTCGTTGTTAAGCATTATGTATGCTTTTCATGTGTGGAGTTCTAGGAAAAACATTATTGTAAGACTTTGGGTCGAACTAAATGTTGATGATAAGGGTGATGTGGAAAAACATGATTTGAATACGTAGTGTGTTTGAATTATTGATAAGACATATTCTAAGTATGTTCTTAGAATAATAATAATAATAATAATAATAATAGTAAAATAAAAATTATGACATGTAAAAGTAAATTGATGTCAACGATATTTTAATACGTCATGTCAACATATATACTTGAAAGTAGTTATATTATGACAAGAATAAATATAGTGAAAAATGATATGTATCTAGAAGTAAATGAAAATGATTCCATATAATGGAAGGTGAGGAAGGATGAGTGAGAACGAAGAGGGAAGGTGTTGATCTAAGGTTGGCAAAGACGGTTTAGAATAATATATGATTTACACTAACGATGACATAAATGCTTGGGTTGCATGTGATTAGTTGTCAATGTTGATGAACAAAGGTAGATATGTGAGACGAGGTGGTAGTTCTTTCATAGTGAAAGAAAAATGAAAGACACAACAATGTGGTGACTCAATAACACTTGAAGATTGAATATCTTCTTTATGTTCTTCACTTGCTAGTAAGTAGAAAAAAACCAAAAGACTCAATTGTGATAAAAATGAAAGGATCACTTGTAATAGTTATTGGACAAGTGTGAAATGTTCTTGAGGAGATAATAGCATTGGTATGGAAGTTTGAAAGTGAGGACAAATATTTGGTGGTGAAAATCATAAAGTTGGTGACGTGATCTTGATGTCAAGATTGTATAGGGATACATTTTGAGTATAATGTTTATGAGTATTGAAGGTTGTTGAACTAACTATTACTATCAAGAGTAAAGTATAGTTGTTACGTTTGAGTGTAAGGTTGAAGTGTTTATTGCGAGGTTTGGGTATGTAAAACTAATCACCACTATTAAGAGTGAAGTCTAGTTATAGGGTTTGTGTATGATCGACATACGGGTCAAAGGTTCTTTCACAACCAAGAGTGAAGTATACTTGCAAGGTTTTGGGTTGACGTATTGATGGTTCACAAACTATCTATTACTATAAAGAGTAGATTGTAGTTGTAAGGTTTGAGTGTGTGGTAGACGACGTTCTTGTAAGGTTGACCTAAGGGTTGAAGGTTCTAGTAACGAGGCTAATATTCAAAGATTGATGTGCTCTTATCAAGAAGAGGTATTGATGCTAGATAGTGATGTTAGGGTAGGAGACTAGAACCAATTCAGTTTGTGTGAACGTGGTGTACTTGTGTTGTTGAAAAATAAACGAGTTAGGTGTTCTTGTTTGAGGAGGTATTAGTCCTAATAGTGAAGTTAGAAAAAGAACCAGGTTACGATCTTGGTTACCAATTTGGTTTGTGTGAACGAGGTGTGTATGTGTGATGGAAAACGAAATGAGTCCGTAGGGTAAAGGTTCGTTTGAATAGGTTTCTAGGGAATAAGAATCATATTTGTGAGTTCTTAAGAGTATTTGGTGAAAGACTATATGTGAACGAGTGTGTTTTCCCTTCCACTTAATTCGTGCTCATCCGGACATAACGTGTCGAATAATAAAAATAAATAAACAAGAAAACAGAAGATGACAAAACCGATGAGTTTGACAATGTCAAGAGGGATGATGGTTAGCATACGACGATCTTCAATCGTAAAGTTGCGTAGCTCTTCTCAAGCATTGCTAATGTTCATAGAATAATCACATGATGATGTATGAGGTTATCTTAAAGGTGGTAGCGGAAATGGTGGAGAGAAGATATTAGCCATCTATATAGTGGTAGAGGTGTGATTTAGGTTTTCGTATAATTAGTTAGGTATGAAGAATGAGTGATATAATCACTTATAGTTAAGGAGCGGATCCCTAAAGATATGAGACGGTTGATATAGTAACAAAGGAGTGAGAACGAGTTACTATGGGGAGTTTTGAGTATTTGACCGTTTTTGACGAGGGACGGAGAAAGTGTTTCGTGAAGAAAAGAATCAAGTAAATAAATAAGATAATGATCAAAGTGATCTAAACTAAAATCCTTAAGGATTAAGACGATTATGCATGTGTACTCAATAAATTTTTATGACACGAGACAACACCCTAAATTCAAAAGACACTAAGTCACTTAAATGTATTAATCATTACAATCAAATATATTGATGTACAAGCTATGTGACATCTATACGTTTATTTAGATAGACGGACCTAATGATATAGTGTGGGTGCACAAGAAAGACACGTAGATCATATAAAAGCTTACATAAAACAATGATTACATCGCATACCTATATATCGTATAAAACATGTTAGCATTTAGCATTTAATAACATGTATCATAAATATAAACTTATAGATATTAAACCGGGATTGCTAACTCATAAACAAAACCATCTAAATAATTATGCATTCAACAATTAAGCAAGTAATCATTGAGTATCAAAATAGCATGAAGATAATATAATCATATTTCACGAGAACAAGTTAACATTTTGAAATCACAAAAATACGTATGCGATGTGCAAGTAGTCTAGTCCGTCCTAAGAGAATCCTAATTAAACTTGTTTAATGAGCAAATTCATAATGAAATACAAAGTTCATCAATGTAGACTAACATTAGGCATATTTAGAAAGAGCTATTTAATCAAGTTAGAGATGAATATTAATTATCAATAATGGTGCTCAATTCAGGTTAACACACCATTTTTTTACGGGTATGACCACGAACCTAACTTTCCTTCCAAAAAGCAATTCAACCGTCAGGTTAAATTGAATTTACTAGCAGCAAAAAGATTCCTATCTAGTAGTCATTCTTATTTTAGAATAAAATAGAATTCCCACATTTGCCCAATGAAGTGTAACAAAGATGAAATTTGCATTTTCCACTAATACTTAGCCTAATATGACTCAACTAATATGTTTCAATTCTGGTTCTCAAAATCCTAATCAATATTTTTATAATTCTAGGGTTTAATGAGAGAGCAAACAAGATTTTATGAGTTTAAAAAAGACTGAGTCTTCTAGATCTTAGGAGTATACTTAAGTGTGACAATGTAGAGTATGCTACATTAAAGCGGTCTAAGAATGCATCTTTGCATGTCTTTTTGAAAATAATCTAATTAAGGTTATTTACCTCAATAGATATTGTGAATATTCCATTGTAGAAATCATGATGTACTAAAGGTTAGTTACATGTATGTTAGACCTTAGACAAGTGCAAAATGATAAAAGGAATATATTCAAATTTGATGACCACGGACGGATCTACCTAAATCAAAGACGAATCTCCTAATGGAGGATCCGTAGGTCGCATAGTTGTTCCGGAAAAAAAGACAAACACCAGATCTATTTCCCCCGTTATTTGAGCGATGGTGTAAACTTATTTAGGTAATGGGAGAAGCTTATATAGTTATAATGGTTTTTTGGTCCGAGCTTCGGATTCGACGTCCAAAGTTTTGAGCGTAAATTAAAGTTGTCGTGAATTTCCTGATGGAATTTCAACGATGTCAATCCTACTAGGAATGTGTTAGCTTTTAGCATATTTTGACCATTGCTAATAACACAAGCATTATGAACATTTAGATGTAACAAAGCATCGTCAATACAAGTGTGAATTGTAATTCGATGATTATTCTTTTCGTCTTATGATCGATTTCGTAATTTCATGTAATAACTAAAAATAGTTAAACATGTAGACTCGGAAAATATTTATGGTCGTTTTATTGATATTTCCGTTATCTAGATAAATTCTAGTCTCGACTCCATGTTCATATTTCGAACATTTGTAATTAGATAGAATAATAAGATTAATTATCGTTTGAATAATCATCATCTTTATATTCGAAGTCCACTCACGATCACTTATAGAAAGAAAGCAAAATAATGGTTTATAGAATATGTTCCATAATTCCTAATCCTAATTTTAGATAATTGAATTGTTCTCGTTTTACATACTTAGTTAAAAATAATGTTATGCTTATTTGGTATAGAGAGAAAATGTTATAACAAAAAGTAGATTTGAGTCTTGATTCGTGCTTTTGAATTGTATGAGCAAAGTTACATATATTGTGCATTTGCTCGTGTTTGGTTTTTCAGAAATGACAACTTTACCAAATGCATTGCAAGGTAAATAACTTGAATATCTTGGACGAAACATCCAAGTCGTCAATCGTACTTTGACGTGCATTTTAAACATGTTATTATTAATAATAGAAACACACCTATTGGACATGTAGACTCAATATAACATCATTATCACAAGTGTGAGTTATGAACCGATGTATATTCTTTTCATCTTTGAAAGGGATGACATTATTTTCATATCAACCTAGTGTGATTGACTATGTAGATTCGAGATAATATCTTTTGTTATGGTTTTGATATAATCTTGAAGCTAGACAAATAATGAATCCAATTTCATATCCAAACTCAAAAGAACTTGGCAATTAGATTCAAAAGATAATATCAATCATAATTTGAATAATGAATCGATATATATCCGAAATTTTTTTTGACCCTCACTAACACTCTTTTAAAAGAAAAGAAATAAATATTTTCCTAATGTGTTTTATTAAGACTAAGACTAGTCTTAAGTGTGAGATCATTTAAAATGATAAGTTTACTTGTTTCTTTGGTATTGTCGTATATTTTATATGTGAGAAAAACTTATTAGTTATTGTGTGCAATATGCTTAGGTTTTGACTTCTAAAGAGTTCAAAAAAATATCTTAGTCATTTTTTGACCCTCACTAACACTCTTTTAAAAGAAAAGAAATAAATATTTTCCTAATGTGTTTCAAGCTTTTGACAAGAGCGAAAATTTTCATTTCAAGTTAATGTTAATGTGAAAATTTATTCGAAGATAAAACTTCAAAATGAAAGTGTTTTCTTACAAAGAAAGTTAATCTTTCAAATTTAGAATTACAAGAAATTCTAAGTTCATTTTAATCCAAATATTTATTAGTTGTGATTGTGAATTAGACTAATGCAAGCACAAACTAAGTTTTAAAACACATTTCCCTTTTCTTATATACTAATGTGTTATTATGATCTTTTCTCTTGTTTAGACAACCCATGTTTAAGCAAGATAATAGGATGACAAATCCTAGAGACTTTCTTGAGACTTTGATAAAATAAAAGTGTTTAATATATGGTGGTGACACATTTTATAACATGAACTAGTAACATGATAATCGTGCAAGACAATATTTTTCAAAAGGTTTGACAAACTTGCTTAGCTCTCAATCCTAAGTGGGTTAACCTAAATTATAGGATTTACAAAATGTTGATATAACATTTATAAATATAGTGATCTATACCTATATGCAATGCAAAAGCAATTTCTCAACTTAGTGCAAGAGATCTACCATAAGATCAATTGACGCATATACATGAACACTAATAAATAACGCACATGACGAAATTATGCTAATCAACAAAGAATCACAACTACAAATTCAATAAGCATATAAGAGATTAATTAACCATATTAAGATGCAAAGTAGAACAAATAATCATTTAGCATAACACACATAAATACTACACTTCGTTTTGTGTATTAAATATAACAATGTATACATAGCTTGATTTTATTTGTAAATAAATTAGTTTTCTCCTCATTAGTAAGTTTGAAAAATACATTTATTTTCCTAATGATAAAATACACCAACTTTCAAAATTAAACCAACTAGAAGTGTAGACACGAAAGAAATGTTTAAAATCCAACTATTACGCTAAAAACAAAATTTAGGTTTGAGAACACTCATGGGCATTTTGTTTTAATTGACTAATTTAAAATTTTGAATTAATACTTATATAACCCTATATCATTGGAAAGTACATTCAAAATTCTTTAATTTTGGTTTTTGAATCATCGAAATCCGACGCACGGTTGATTTTCTACGAATTTTTGAAGTTTGACAAAAACTGAAAACCATACGGACGGATTCACTTTTGGTGGATCCGTGGATCGCACAAGTGGTGAAATTTTGGCAGAATCGTTTATCACACTTTTAGACACATTATTCCCTTTGTTTGGGATTCTTTAAAAGACCTTCAAGCTATTGTAACACTTTATATTTAACACCAAAACTTGTAAGTACTAAACAAAGAACTTTACACATTATGTGTCGCTTGAAAGGAAATTTGATACATGGACCGTGCTCTATTTTAGAAACCATTTGTTTTGAAAACTAGAGCGACGTGGCTCTGGTACCAATTATGGAATCGTAGAGGGGGGGAGGGTGAATACGTTTCCTTTATAAACTTAAAACTTTTGTATCAAACAACCAATCAAGTTTATACTATAACAACTATAACAATAACAGAACAAGCATATCACCACAATACAATATATAACACAAACATAGATGCAATGCAAACATAAACATAAAGCGATAAAGGTAAATATAAATATAAAACGATAAGTAAAAGAAAGTGCAAACCGGACACGATGATTTATAGTGGTTCGGCTACTAGACTCCTCTCGCCCTAACTAACCACGTCCTCGAGTACCCACATCGAGATTTTACTTCAGCTAAAATCAACAAGCTCCTTAAAGTAAATAGAAACTACACAACGTCACTTACACTTTATCTGGTACTAAGCTAAATACTGAGTCCTACTTCGAGGTAGAACCAACCTAACGTCGCTTACACTTTATCCGGTACTAAGCTAAATACCGAGTCCTTCTTCGGGTACAACTAAACCCATTATGTTTTCTGGCCCAACATAACAAACCTTGTTTTTTATGGCCTAAATACATAAACCACCTAACATCTAGTTTGTTGTATAATGATTGATACACAAATGTGTATAATGATGATCCAAGACATAATTGTCAATTGGATGTAAAAGCCTAATCTAAAACATCAAGATCACTAAGCATGATGTTTTGTGATAGATCTTCATATATGTAGATATGTGGTGGATGATGATGGCAAGATCTCTAGGCTTGCTTGAATGGAGGATCATATAGAATCATGCTTGCAACAAATGAAAGTTAGAAGCATTATGATCAAGGGTTATTGGGGTTTTGATGATATGATTAATTGTGTTTTTACATTGTAAAAACTTAATTCTTATGATCCTAAATGTGTGTAATAATGTGGAAGAAAGGTTGTGAAAAGCTTGGGTCAAAAACTAAGCAAATGGGTGGTATTTATAGAAAACCCAAAACTTTAAACAGTTGGCTCTCAGGTGCTACGGAATCCAGTATGGTGGATTCTCAGGGACTTTTAAGTGGATCCGTGGGCGCACGTCCAATTTCAAATTGTTATAAATTTTTTAAATCATTTGCTTAGATTTTAAATTACTATATAATACTGATTTGATTTTGTTCTAGAAGGAAAATCAATCTTAACATTAAAAAGGAAAGATTTGTAAGATATGAAATATCTTATAAGATTTGTTTCCAAAAGTGGTTAATCCTAATTTGTCTTATTCACTAATGTGATTAATCATTATTAAGCAAAAGATTACTTAAAAGCATTTGTTTAGTGGTGATGTAAGTAAACTTACAAAGTTTTAATTTAAAAAATTCTTAATGATGCAATGGGTTTTTAAATCATTAGGCTAGTTTGTAAAAACATGTTAATCATTTTTAATGGTTTGTTAAATGGGTTGATCATAATGCAACTTTAACACACATATTGTACCTTTCTTTTGGTTTGAAGCAAAGAATAGACACGAGACGTCGAGGGATTGTTGATGAAATGTTAAATGCAGTTGATGGTTGTGGTCACGCTTAACTACTTGCACATTTTACGTTATGTATTACAAGTTACTTGTTTGTCATTATTAAAACCAAATGAGATTGTTTAGTTTAAATATCGTGAATATTTGCACTAACAATTTTGTATACAAATCTAAGATACACTAATCATATCTATGATATGGGTAATGAATGTTAATAGATTCATGTTGGTGAAGAACTAGATCTTCCCCGGATAAACCTGATATAATTCTGGTACTCTTTATAAGTGGGAATGTTGATATAAAAAGACAAATATTCGTGAGAAGGATACACTAGACATCTTTTTTTTAAAGTTCTCGAAAAATTCCAAAATTTTTTCACAAGATCAGTTATGTTGGTGCATAAAACTTTTGTAAAGAAAATTTTCTAATTTTGAGTTTTTATTCGTTTTTTCAATGCAAAAAACAAAAATTGATGCACAAAAAAATTTTGATGCACATAATTGCATTAAATAGCTTTTTGTGCATCAAAAAATCGTTTTTTACCCAACTTCTTTTGATTTTTTGTATCAAAATTTTATTGCGCATCAAACTAAAACAACTTGAAAATTTTGTGCATCAAATTTTTTTTTGCGCATCAAAAGTTTGTTCTTTGTGCATTAAAAAACATATAAAAACTCAAAATTGGATGAACTTCCTTCACAAATTTTTTATGCATCAACATACCCGATCTTGTGGATTTTTTAAAGAATTTTTAGAGAACTTAAAAAAAACATGTCTAGTGTATCCTTCTCACGAATATTTGTCTTTTTATTTGATCTTTACCCCTCTTTATAAAGGGTAGTGTATGTTAACGGTTATGTATGTAATTGAAATGGTTATGTATTTTAATGGTTATTTATATAATCTGACTTGGCTTTTCATCTTATATTGATTTTTACTGTTGTTAAATGGTTGATGTGCGGTCATCGTAGGACTTCTACACGAGAAGTTTTACAACTCCCTAGGTGTAACATTTCGTATTTTCAGGTCATTTACGACGTCATCTATTTTACTAATTATTTTTTTTCGTACGCGTTTACTTTTAATTCTCATTATATAGTAAAATCGCGTAAACTAAAAATCAACAATTAACGTAAACGGACACCAAACGAATTAAAGTTTTCGTCAAGCAAGCAATATATTATTTTTACGAAAGTAATAATCAACTTTTTATATTTTAATTTTATTGGTTGCGTAAAACGTTTACGTTTCGCGATAAATTACGTTTAGGCATTTCCGGAACCACAAAAATTAATCTACGCTTCAACAAATACCCATTATTATTTTTCAATGCTCAAGCTTATAAAACTTTACCCATGGTTGTTAATTGGGACGCCACACATAAAAAGAAATATCCAAGACTTATCAAATTTCAAGTATACACTTTAATCCTTATAAAGTAAAACTACTGCTTTACGATTTAACATACCACATTTTAAAAAACTTTTTTTCTTTTCAAGTAATAACTAGCCATTTCTATCAAAATGAATATCTAGATAACACAATCCATGGAATTCATTGTTGACACTTCCATCTTAGGATACATAAGAAACATATCAAAATTAAGGCGTAGTTTTTTGACTATAACATGACCAAACATCTTCCTTAAGACCCTCATTGTGTTCCAAAGACCATAAGACCTCCATGAAACCCTCAAAGTGTTCTTTGACTAGTCCTTGTGGTATTTAAGGCTTTTGCTAGTGGTAATGCACACACACTTCTCATTCTTAAGGTGTAAAACACAAAAAGCTCTCCTCCTTCCCCCTCTTAGCTCACGGCTCACTCAAACAACATACCAAATCCATACCAAATTTTATTTAACACATTTACATACATTCCTACAACATATCTAAGATGTCCTAAGAAGATTTGAAGTCTTGGTTAACCATTTACAAGTATTGAAGCAAAGAATGGAAGATTAGGGTTTAGGGTTTCAAGATCTTGCAAGCTTTGGTTTATGATCTAAACAAGGGTTTAGAACATATTTCTCATCATCATACATCAATATAAGGTTATCTAAAACCCTTTATGAATTTACAATTATGATTTTATGCATATATTGGTTCTATATGGCAAAATCACCATTAGGATTTTTTAAACATGTAAAACATATTTTTGCTTGTGATTATAATTTTGTACACTTATTCTATGTGATGTGAGTTAATATATCATTTACTACTGGACAAACTAATATGTATGGCATATGATATAAAGATTTATAAAGGACTTGTGGTAATTTATGAAGTTAAAAAGTATATAAAAACAAAGTTATATAAATAAGCCCCAAAAGATATATAGGGCCTATTTTGGTTCGTGTATGGAAACAACCCTATGATGTTTTATAAAGATAGTACGCCTCATGACGATTCCAAAATGATAAGAAACTCGAAAAACCGATTTATAACGAAAAAGATACGACGATTTCAAGTTTACGTTAAATATATACTTTTATAAAACTATTTTTATAAAAGTTACTATTCACCACAGAAACTTATAACTATTAAAACATACAATATATCGATAAAACTTTTAATACGAATATCGTCTTGAAAGAATCACTAAAAACGAGTTAAAAAAACGAATAAGTTTACGACAATTTACGAGATTTACGATAACTAAACCTATAAAAATAAATATATAACTGTTGTGAACAGTAAAATCACTATTCATCAGAAAAACTAAAATTTTGAAAATGTTATATTTTGATAACTCGTCTTAATACGTAGCTGGACCGTAAGAAACAAAGAAACGTGATTAAAAATAGAAAGTTTACGCTAGTTTTACTAAAGTATACTTATAACCGTTTACTAATAATATGGAATTCACTAAAACGATTTAGATGGTGATGTAGCTATATAGAAATTATATTTGGTAATATTAAACAAAGTACTGATATTAGCAAGGAGTTTTCATAATATGCCTCTCGGGTTGGCGTATCGAAGTGTGGATGTACGATTAAAGTGTCCCTAGCTCTCACAGTCACTACTGACCTCTTACTTTATGATAAGCCCGACAATAGTATGAGAGCTATACGACCATAAATAATCAAAGTGTTTAGGTACGTTATACGACCTATATTTGGAAGTCGAGGTTACCAGTTCGGATTCCTGTCGTGACGCATTTTTTCTATTTGAATACTTATTGATTACCCATTGTACTCGAGGTGAAGTTCATGAACCCCCTTTGTTACTACGTGAATGTTTTACAAAATCTACGGGGTGAATTACATTGCTTGTTTACCTATTGGACACAAGTGTTTTTTCTAGTAGTATTCAAAGTAGTTTCTACAAGTGTAAATGTTTTATCAGATTACTGCCCCAATATTATTGCTAAGTTACCTTATTCGCCGTGAATTCCCTTTTTATCATGAACCGTTAATTGATTAATGTATAACGCGAGTGTTGTGGATAGGATTCTATATGGACTGACAATCCCCACCTTTCTTTGGGTCACTAGTTTGATCAAGGTGCATTTAACATTGAAGGTTTAGGTTGTTGGCAAAGCCATCCTATATTCTAATTGGTGCACAAATCTAATAAAGGCTTCGGGGTCATGAGCTAGTGCAATAATAAACGTTTTTACTACTGAATTTGTTTTCAGAGTCTACTAATTACTTTGATCTTGTGGTCCAACCCTTTTTACCGTTAAACCTATGAATTCACTCAACATTTTGTGTGACTTTTTATCACATGTAATTTTAAGGTCCTAGGGTATGAAGATTGGACGGGAGAGCCGTGGCGATATCAAAAAGACGGATTCTGTGTTTTATTAATCAAGTAGTTCAAATGCAACTTTTTATTATCTTTAAACCTTAATTAATCTTTTGTGGTATTATGAAGCTCTTTTGTTAATTAAATCTGTACTTTGAAATTTTTATACACTTGTTTAAAAACATATGGGACCTAATGTATAAACTCTGATATTTTGCTATGGCATCGAATGAAATCTTATCTTAAAACGTCCATTTATGGTCGTTTCCTATATCTTGATTGTTGTACTTTGATGTAGCACCCAATGATACCATTATCGCTGCTAACCACTGATTTTGGGGGTGTTACAATAGCAGTGCACCAAATCATTGTTATTGTATATGGGCCAAGACTCAGGTTGTTTACCGATCAACGAATCGAGGATATGTTGGAAGGCTTAATCACGGTATAACAGAATTCTAAAGGTTGAGGGAAGATTCTTTTTGTGTTGTATTTTATGGAAAGCAAGTAAATCATATATTTGAGAGAATGGTTTGGTTTTAGCTATTAAACTAAATATTAATCTAACTAATGGTAATAACAATAAGATAAAATATTATGCTTATTTAATCATGTATACTGCCCTATATTGCTTTCTCCTAATGTATGTTGCCTTGTCACACTGTGAAGACAATGTAATTATTCCAAAAACATGAACGAATTACACAACCCGCCGTCTACTTAGTAATGGGCCCGCTAGAGCAACGCACAAGCAAAGATGTATAAGACTATTACAACACGACCCATAGGAGTTTACTAAAGTGCATGTGAAATACATTAAAAGTAGATCAACCATATTAGGGGGCAAGGTAGTATGAAGACTGTTACCGATGGTATCCTTTCTACACAATCACGTTTCCCTAGACATATCAACAGCGATACAGACAAAAGCTGGTTTTTTAAGACCTAACGTGCACATCCATCACAAGAGCAACACCACTAAGATCTAAATTCTAGGTTTCATACAATCATAAATAAACAAAATAATAGGTTTAGCCGAGCATGATAAGAATAAAGCAAGAATAATAAATCAAACAACACATAGACATATTGAATGATTAAGTAAACCTTACTTGATTAAAACATGATTTGGAAGAGTTTCAATAGGGGTTTTAGAACCTATAATCGTCTCCTACAGCTGCTAAACGAACTATAGGTGTTCGTACGCCCATACCCTCTTTTTATTCCAACAGTTACACACTTCAAAACACTAAATACGGTTTGTAATATAAGAAAATCACGCACGTGTCCGCGCTTTAAGTCGTGACGCCGTCGTAAAATGAATCTTCTAGATCTGCGTTTGAGTCGGTGCGGGCTGACGACCGGTCTTGAAATATGTGACGCCGTCACTAGATGAGTTGTGACGGCGTCGTGTATGGATTGTGACGCCGTCTCTAGGCTCTATGAGCACAAATCTTCAAGAGTCTTGTGTTGTTTTAATCCTCGTCCGTTATCTTTTCAAATGAGCCCAATCCACGTGTAATCCATCCAAAAGTCTCCAAATGCGAAATACTGAAAGTAACGACTAAGTAACCTATTTTTGGGCATAAACACACTATTTTGGGTGTAAAACCGACCCCGAAAAAGTGAATAGAAATGTGACACCATCAACAAATACCCCTACAACATGTAATTTTCTTGTCCTCAAGCAAATGGGCTTTTCTATTTAGACAATAATAGTATGAGGGGTCATTTTACCTACTCTTTAAACATAATTTACAACACAACCTCCTAGACCTCGTAATTAAAAGCACGAAAAATACATACTAGCACCTCACATAAGTGTTTGGGATTCTCTCTTTCACTCATTACCTGTCATAGCATATAAATTACCATAGGCTTGATAAAGGATCAAACCTCCACCGCTAGGCGCAAGTATTATTCATTAATATCTAAGAGGTCTTTCAAATGGTTCTGGGGTGTAGGTGTAAGATAACATATAACGGAAACGGATGGGATACATTTGGGTGAATTTGGAGTGGAAGGGTTAGCTAATTATTTACATGAATACACGCTGGTTTGGTTGCTAAGCCAAGACTCGGACGAAGATATACAAACTCTACACAACTCTACATCAATCTCTTTCTTTTTCTTTTCTCATTTTTTTAATAACATAACACAACATGGGGGTTTCTAACACGTACCCCTACACTTGAGCTTTTACATGCTCGATAATTACAATATAACTAATGACCTGATTTGAGGTGGATCAAAATAACATGGAGATCATTTGACAAACATATAGGGGTATTTACTTAAACTTATTTCATTCCCCATTCCTTTTCCACGAAATAAATACTAACCAAGAATCTCAAACGTCCCAAAACTTATTTACAAGGATTAAGGCCCTTAGCAACCGTTGTTACTCAATAATTACCTTGGGTATAAACACAATATTGTACTAAAGGCGGGTTACATATAGGATAGGCTAAGGCTTTTTGGGTGTAATGATTCGTTAAAGGGTGACAATGCATCTTCTTTAATAGTCCGTATTAATCAGAAAATTACGAGAACCTGAGAAGAATTTATAGGCCATCGGAGGGATGTGCAAGGGTATCCTGCACTAAAGGAGAGATGCATGTGCAAGGTGGGGATAGTTAAAAGATCAAGTAACCATCATAACAATTACAGTTTAAAATATGGGTTATTCCTAATGCCTCTTATCAAGCAAAACTCCTAAAAAACTCACTAATTGGTCTCGGGATGCATCACAAAAAAGTTCTAGAATTTAATATCCTACCGGAACACTCCTTATTGATATTACTAAAACCAGACCTATCCAAAAAGGCGACGGAAACACACACATACACATCCTTAATGACAGAATAGACACAATGCCGCTAGCTCCCCGATCTTCCTTAACTCGTACCGGGATAAAGGATAAAATCACTGGGTTAACGAACATAAGGTACCCAACGAATTCCTAAAGATTAAGGGCGAACCTCACCATTTTTAGGTGGAATTTTAAGGTTATTGTGCTGGTCAAATAAATTCCCTATCTATGGGTACGCTAATAATCCTCGGTTTTCCTTTGGTAAGAGACGTAAAAAAATAAATTTTGTAAAAATCCATCACCCTTTTATGCAATGTTTCGATATAATACCCATCTTATTAAGGACAAAGCAAATGACAATGAAAGAATAGTTTCTTCGCCTAAAGATTATTCCCCCTACACTTATTTTTGAAATTGGTCTCCATGATCTCTGGAAGTACCAGCAATAAAAGGGAAAAGTAAAACAAGAGAAAAGAAACTATTTACTCTTCCCCTGGTTTAACCTCAAAATGGAGAAGAAACCATGCATAACCTGGATAAACGCATCCGAGAATCATCCAATGAAACTTCCTAAGAACTTCCAAGCTTCTTCTCATCAAATATAACCTGTAATCAAAGACAGAGAAAACTATACCAAGCATAAAATGTGCGATTTACCAATATACAATATGAATTTAGGGTTCGACTCGATAGATAGGATGAAAGAATTGTTAAACTTATCAGGTTTTGCAGGTTTATATAGAAGAATACTTATATTAAATGTTGCACAAGTTTTATTTTCGAAAAATAATTAAAAACTTTTAAGTTTTCTGGACCTGGGCGTTTGACGCCGTCGGGGTTGGTGTGACGCCGTCGCAGGTGTCGTGGTGACGGCGTCACTTGTTAATCGTGACGCCGTCTCCACCGTCTGTGAAAACGAAATTTTTGTTTTTGATGAAAAATTTCCTGCACTCGATTCCATAAGTTAGTTCCTGTATAAATTGCTGTATAAAACCTGAGATTTGACAATTCAATCATATGACTCGATACTGACGCGAATTAATCTAAACAATTCATTTAACATGTTTGAATTTGGCTCAAAAGCCGGATAAATTCCCCTACACTTATTGTTTGCAAAATACCTTTGATTGAAATTAAGACGAGGTTAAAGACAATGCAAAGCATGATTACAAGATAATTCAAACATAATAAAACAAATAGTGAAGAATTAAAACACACATGACACTCCTAATATGCGGGAAAAGTAAATTGGGTTGCCTCCCAAGAAGCGCTTGTTTTTGTTCGAGTCACGAGCCTGACTCTACCCTTATTTAACAGATAAAGGGGAGGGTTCCCCTACACTTGAGTTCAAGTGCGGGTGATAGTAACGGTAATACAACAGAAAAACAAAAAACACGAATAACACAACACGCCATCATGGTGAGAAGGAGCCATACGTTGAGAAATTTGTTGTTGAAGAATAGACTTTAAATGATGCACTTCTAGAATTATACGTCTCTCTACTTTATTTGGCCTATCAAATAACATAAGTTCTTCTCATAGAGGAGAAACTTCCTTACATTCTAATCCCTAATCATCATCAAACATCTCCCAATTTGAAATATCAACACCTAGGGATACACTTTTTCCTAATAAACCCGGTTTAAATCCATAATGTCTCTTAGGGTCATCCTATACCAGGGTTACAATAAAATATACTACCCTTAGGATGGGAAGTTGCCACTGAGGTGGAAGGCGGTGTTTTGAGTTTTAAATAATCTACTACCTTCATCTATGAAACTGATCCGGACTATGTGGTTTGATGGGTGGTTCTGGGCCTATTACGTCTCCTATAGACTTTTACATCTAAAGGATGGATTAATTGAGTAAAGGTTGAGGCTCCGGTCTATCAAAACTAGGAACTTCCCTAGAACTAAAGTAGTGTTTGTGATTACAATAACAAAGCCTACTTCCTCAGGTTTTGTTTCGTTCAAAGGTTCTACCTCTATCAGGGTCCCTAAAGTCTTTTCTACTTCTTTTGGGTAAGTCACGGGCGGTATGTATTCTTCAAATGATGTGAGAACTTGTGGGGTACTTTGTGGGTCTGAATTTTCCACCTTATCCCATGGTTATACCTTTATGCATCTCAATCAACCCAAACATCCTCATTTCCAAACACCCTTTTTGCTTTGAGCTTCAATTTGCTACTTGTTGTTCAGAAATAATGTTTGGTGGGTTGTCCCATTCTTTTTGGCTTTGGGCGAAATTTTTTATGGCTTCCCATGCTTCTTCACTACTTAATTCCCTAAGGTTCTCGTCTTTTGCAAAGTCAAGGTCCATTCGGGTATAGTCATCGACATGATCATAAAATAATTGAGTAAGGGACCATAAATCGAGGCCATGATGAGGGACTCTTTTGATTAAGTTTTTGAAACGAGTCCACGCATCGTAGAGGTTCATCTTGATGTTGTTAGAACACCAAGGTATATCTTTGGAATGAGAAGGTTGTGTTTCGTTGAGGGTTTTTGAAAGGGTGGGTGTGTGTCATTCATACATCAGATGGTGAAACAAAAGAGTGATTTAACAAAACAAGAAAAAGGCACTCCATGTTTTAATCAAGTAAGAGTGTTATTCATTAATCATTCAATATGTCTATGTGTTGTGTGATTAATTTATGTTCTTTCTTTATCCTTAACATGCTAGGCTAAACCCTCCTTTGTATTTGCTTATCTGATGTGCGGTCGTCGTAGGACTTCTACACGAGAAGTTTTACATATCCCTAGGCAGTGCACCTAATCGTTGTAGTGTAGTATGGACAAGACTCGGGGTTGTTTATCGTTCACTCAAGGAATAGGTTGGGAAGGCTTGATCACGGTCTAACATAATTCTAAGGGTTGAAGGAAGATTCTTTTTGTATTTTTGTATTTTATGAAAGTAGGTAAAATCATATAGTTGAGAGAGTGGTTTGGTTTTAGCTATTAAACTAAATATAATTATAAACTAAAGGTGATAACAATAAGATAAAAGATTGTGTCTATTTAATCATGTATTACTCCCTAGATTGCTTCTCCTAATGTTGTTGCCTTGTCACACTTGTGATGATCTGACTCGGATAGAACGGCGAGGCGGGAGATTACTCCGGGACACTCTTGAGCAATGCGATGCCTAGATCTGCATATAAGCGAAATCCTTTGGGTCCCGTTTCCAAACTCTTTCATTGAGTCATAGATGGCGAGTCCTCTAATTATTTCCCCCATGCTTCCAGGGTTGGAGGTCACGAAGCTTACCCCACCGTCTGATTGCTCAATGGTTCGTCTTGTGACGGGATTGACATGGTCATAAAAAAATTGGACTTGGAGCCAAAGATCGATGCCACGATAGGACTTTTTGGAGTAAGTCCTTGAACACAGACCATGCTTTTGTAAAAAGAGGTCTCCATGATTTTGTTGGAACATCAGGATATCATTGCGGAGTTTTACGGTCCTTCCCGGTAGAAATAATTAAGCAAGGAATCGGGTAGTAAGATCCTCCCATGTGGAGGTGGATCCTGCAGGATGATGTTCAAGCCAATTGCTAGCTTGATCGCGTAGGGAAAATTGAAATAAACGCAGGCGCGTTCTTTCTACCCCTGTTTTCACTATCAAGGTCAAGTGATTCCACAAGTTTAAGGAAATCCTTGAGGTGTTAATTTGGATCCTCAGACCGTAGTCCGTGGAATGAGCATGCGTTTTGCACCAACCGGATGGTGTCGGATCGAAGAGGTACCATGTTGTTCCCTTTGAGGAGCTCGATGGTATTCCTATAGCCCTCGTGGCTTAGTTTGGAGTAATCTCCTTGAGTATGGATAGAATTCTCATCTCCCATGGTGGTTGACGAGAATGGGTTATGAAACAATTAACATGAAGAAAAGATAGGCTACAAGAAAGCTAATATGTGGGAATTAAATCTTACTTGAAAGGATTCAAGAAAGTGGAACTAAGCTAAACTATGATCAATACCTAACTATACCCCAGGCGGCAGCGCTAAAAACTTGATGTGCGGTTGTCGTATGACTTCTACACGAGAAGTTTTACAACTCCTAGCATGCACCTAATCATTGTAGTGTAGTATGGGCAAGACTCGGGGTTGTTTATCATTCACTCGAGGAATAGGTTAGGAAGGCTTGATCACGGTCTAACTGAATTCTAAGGGTTGAGGGAAGACTCTTTTTGTATTTTTGTATTTTATGAAAGTAGGTAAAATCATATATTTGGAGAAAGTGGTTTGGTTTTAGCTATTAATGCTAAATAATAATCTATAACTATGGTGAAAAACAATAAGATAAAAGATTGTTGTCTATTTAATCATGTAATTACTCCATAGATTGCTTCCTCCTAGTGTTGTCTTTGCCATTTGTCATACATGTGATGTATCTATGTATTTTAGTTTACCTAAAGCATGAACGAATTACACACAACCCGCCGTCTACTTAGTTATGCCGCTAGAGTAACTCACATGCAAGGTAGTATGAAGACATTAACACGGCCCCTAGGAGTTTACTAAGTGCATTCAAAATACATTAAAAGTGGATCAACCATATTAGGGGGCAAGGTAGTATGAAGACTGTTACCCGATGGTATCCTTTCTACACAATCACGTTTCCCTAGACATATCAACAACGATTATAGACAAAAAGCTGGTTTTCTAAGACCTAACGTGCACATCCATCACAAGAAGCAACATCACTAAGATCTACATTCTAGGTTTCATACAATCATAAATAAACACAATAATAGGTTTAGCCAAGCATGTTAAAGATAAAGCAAGAACAATAAATCAAACAACCCATAGACATATTGAATGATTAAGTAAACCTTACTTGATTAAAACATGAATTGGAAGAAGTACAATAGGGTTTTTAGGCCTTAAAATCATCCCTACAGCTGCTAAACGAACTAGGGTTCGTACCCTCTTTTTATTCTAAAGTTACACACTCAAAACCCTAAATTCGGGTTTGTATATATAAGAAAATCGACGCGACGGCGTCGCGTTTTAGTCGTGACGCCGTCGTAAAATGAATCTTCTAGATCTGCGTTTGAGTCGGTGCGGGCTGACGCCGTCTTGAAATATGTGACGCCGTCACAAATGGGTTGTGACGCCGTCTCCAGGCTCTGTGAGCACAAATCTTCAAGAGTCTTGGTGTTGGTTCGTAATCTCGTCCGTTTCTTCTCCAAATGAGCCCAAGTCACGTGTAATCCATCCAAATGTCCTCCAAATGCGAAATACCTGAAAAGGAACGATTAAGTACCTATTTTGGGTATAAACACACCATTTTGGGGGTAAAACGAACCTGAAAAAGTGTATAAAATGACACCTCATCAATGGTAAAAAAAGGTGGGTCGGGTAATTAAATATAGTGGAAAATCGGGTAAAAATACATCGTGTTAAGTAAAAAGGGGACGGATGGTTGATGCAAACTTTGACAGTCACATGGACCATTCATGTCAAATGGAGTCATGATACAAAATAAATAACCAATTATGTAATTTACATTAAAGGGTAAATTGGCCATAGATGTCCAAAAAAGACAAAAAAACCCACCTTAACGTTCACATAAGTATTCTTTTTTATGTTTATAAAAGTAATTGGGGGCAAGTATGATGTTTCTTTTGATGATTAGCCCAAACTTGTAGAAGGTATATGGGGCTAGTATTTAAACCGCGACTCGAAAATTACCTGAGTTGACTCACTCTAGTAAAACCCTAACTCGCATGTACCCTGATTTAACTCGCTTGGTATGAAGGACGTAACTCGCCTGATATGCAACGAATTAACTCGCTTATATACTAGCTTATAAGTTGCCTGATACTAGCTTTATCTCGCCTGGAATATTGTCACTTAAGTCGCATGTGAGCTTGGAGTTAAGTTTCTTGAAACTAACTTAACTCGCCTGGATTCTAGCTTGTTAATTCGCCTGCACAAGAGTTTGTAACTCGCTTGGAAAAGCAAGCACTTAACTCGTCTAGAGACCCTTGAGTTAATTCGCTCGTGTTCTAAGTTAACTCTCCTAGAAACCAATGTTTAAGTCACCTGGAACGTATCCTTAAGTTGCTTAAGTGTCGAACTTAACTCGCCTGGGATTGTTTGAGTTTTAAGTCGCCTACAAACCCTTGTAACTTGCCTGGAATACGAGTTTAACTCGCTTAAGTTTATGAGTTATATCTCGCTTTATACTAGCTTCGTTTTGTCTAGTATCAAGGTTAACTCGTTTGTATTTCCAATGCAACTCGCCTATCCTTGTCCTTAAAACACGCTACACTATTGTTCTTAACTCGCCTAAATTTTTTGAACCAAAAGGCAAGTTTTAAAACTCAAAAACAACACTTTTAATCCGTAAAGCTTGTAACTTTTTATCATCATCTTGTATAGAACACTCTTATATAACTTAAAACATAAAATTTAAAAAGATTAAACGTTAAAAAGTAGGATTTTAAGCCATTTAGTCGTTATATTCAAACGTGAGTTTTAGACAAGAAAAAACCACAAATTCGAACCACAATCCACCCTAAATCGACCATGGACGATTGATACCACTTATTAGTCGTAAAAGCTAATCCATATCACAATCACTTTACCAAGAAATAAGAGAAAAAAATTCTAGAGAGAGAATGGAAGGAAAAATGTATTCTTGGAAATGAGGAGAAATAACATCAACCAACACCTTCTCCACATGAGGAGAGTGGTATATATAGTTTCTAGGGACATAAGAGATGCCTAGGTTAAATGGGATGGGCCAGGCTCAGCTTTGGTTGGACTTTTGGTCCATAACACGTACAATATTAGATTAACACTCGAGCCCGAGTCCATTACTAGCCTATTACATTTCTTACAAAGTTACTTATGACGTAAAGACTGACTATATCTAGAATGATCGTGAATTTCCTTGTTCGACTTAATATTTTTAAGGCTAACACATTTTTATATGTTTTTTTCATTTGGTATGTTTTTGAACGTTTTCATCCGTTTTTATCGGGTTTTATCCGTTTTTGTACGTTTTTTTCGTTTTTGTACGTTTACGTACATTTTCTTACGTTTTCGTACGTTTTTGTCTGTCTTGGTACGTTTTTATACAATTTCGTACATTAAGGCACATTTTCATACACTTTCATTCTTTTTTTCAGTTTTTATCCGTTTTGGTATGTTTTCATACGTTTTCATGTTTTTTTCCGTTTTGTCCATTTATCAAAGTTTTCAGAGGTGTGTGTTGTGGCTAGAAAAATAGACAAAAACATAGAAATGACAAAAACAGGAGAAAAAAAGAGCCAAAAACGAAGAGAAAAACTTACAAAACAGATAAAAACTGACAAAAACGGATGAAAACGTACAAAAACGGAATAAAACGTACAAAAACGTATAAAATTGTATCAAAACGTACGAAAACGGATAAAAACGTAAAAAACGGAATAAAACGTAAAAAACGTATTTCAAATGTATAAAAACGTATGAAAACAGACAAAAACGAGAAAATAACGTACGAAACAGATAAAAACGGATAAAAACGTACAAAAACGGCCAATAATAATAATAATAATAATAATAATAATAGTAATAATAGTAATAATAATTGACACAGAACAAAAACGTGCTATAAACCTAACTAGGGTTCAAGTCGAAGCACAAAGAAAATAAAGACTAAAAGTCGTGAATTTTATTGATTATTAAATGACTACACAATAAACCCAAGCCATATATTTATAGGTGAACTAAATTTGAGGAAAAAGTCAACAAGATTATTCTAGAATAAACAAAATATGAAAACCAAAGAAAAGTCAATAAACAAAATATGAAAACCAGAAGAAAAATCAATAAACAAAATATGAAAACCATATTTTGTTATTAATATTAAAATTAATGATGTCTCAATCTTTAGGAGTAAGGTTACTTATGTTTAGCAGTAACATTACTCCTAGCAGGTTACTTATGTTTAGCAGTAACATTACTCCTAGTTGTACCCTTACTATTGCCCGACCATTGCATGGTGTTAAATTACTTGGTGGACCCGCTAGTGTGGACTTTGATTTTTGTAATGATCTCGTGATGAAGAGAGTGGCCAAAACCATTGCGCTTATGGATGCAGTTGCTAAGACAATGATCCTCAATGTGAGTTGTTGCTTCTTCGTTCTTGTATGGGTATTTCCATGCTATACTTTACTATACGCACATGCCCTCCCCGTTTCTATGAGTCCGCCTAACGTTCTTTCGACGTGGCTCTTCGTTCTTCTCTAGAGCGTATTGTCACTGCTTCTGGACCTGGATTTGGCGACTGGCAATGGAGGCTTGCCACCTTACCATTTGCATTTGGGGGGCTTGGTGTCTATTCTGCAGGTGATGTTTTAAATTAAGCCTTTCTTGCTTCACATTTATAGTCTGCTGGCTTGCAGACTAAACTTCTTCGGCATACTGGTATTGTTGCTTCCGGACCTATTTTTGATGATGCCTTGCGTGTGTTTAATACATCTATGGAGACTGACCTTTTGAGTAACTCAAGTGAGATCGCTGCCCTAAACTCATGAAGAAAATGGCAGATATATATTTCACATGGGTTACCAAAAATACAGAATCTACATTTTCCTTATCTCCTCGACAGATGGCCTTGTGGAAATCTCAGCGGGGGGATCACACCTCTAATTAGCTTAAGACGATTCCTATTTCCGGGTTGGGACAAACTATGAACGGTAAGACTTACCGTTGTGTTTTGTGTTATCGGTTAGGCATCCCTTTATTTTCTGTTTCGAAACCTTGTTCAGCTTGCTCAAAGGTTTTTGCTAGGGATATTTATGGAGACCATGCTGTATCGTGTGCTGGTATTATTGGTATTAAACATCGTCATAATGTTGTGCACGATACCCTTGTTGACATCTGTTATCGTTCAGGGATTTCAGCTGGTAAGGAAGTTGATATCAGGCTGGAAGGGGGCGTGATAAATCATTACGTCCAACAAATATGTTGCTTTACTAATGGGATGGAGGGCTTGACGTTTGTTTGGATCTGACTGGGTCTTCGCCTTTGACGCAAACCGGGATGGCTGATTTCGTGCCCGGTCGTGCGTTGGTTGATGCTGCACAACGTAAACATGCTAAGTATATCGCTAAGTGTGCGGCTATTGGATATGGGTTTCTCCCTTTTTCTTTCTCTTCCTTGGGGGAATTAGAGGGGGCGCGGTTACTTTGTTGAAGCGGATCCGGAAGTTTTCCATGTCTCGGGATATTGAGGCACGTGCTGCTGTTCATATATTTAATAGGATCAGTTTCGCTATTGCTATAAGAGTTGGGGCCCAGATAGTATCTCGGCTCCCCTCCAATTTGTTGTAATCTCTTGAAGTCTTAATAAAGTGATTTATTATAATAAAAATAATAATAATAATAATAATAATAATAATTAAAAAAGAAAAAAAAGCAAAGGTTTAAATACATCCTTGTGGAAGAAAAAAGACAACGATACTGTAACACTCCCAAAATGGGTCGCAGCGGAATGTGGGTTGGAGAGTGTTACTTCATAGATCAACAGCACGAGATATGAGAACGACCCCTATATGAGTCGTTTAAAATTGATACATTGGATTAAATAGACTTGTTTGTTA